>VXBC01001887.1:915160-1005160 GCA_013399945.1 Ploceus nigricollis | reverse complement strand
AACATGGTGTTCCACAGATTTTTTAAAACTTTCTAGTCGTGAAGAAAGCTTTCACCTGCTTCTCACCCCTCAGTTGTTCAAGGTTTCCTTTGTTTTGAACCACTCATCCATTGCTACAAGACAGCCTTTGTACTGAAAATATTCTTCCACCCTTGCAGATAAACTAATATTTAAAAGGCTCTGTTTATGAAGTGATTGGCACATTTATGTTTTTTTATATAAATTAATCTCCTGACATCTCCAGATTAAAGTACAGTTTTTCCTGGCCTACATCTTCGCACTACTTGCAACATCCTCCTTGATCTTAGAAAATGCAAAGTGAAGCTAATTCAAATTTCTGTTTAGAACAAGGGCAATATTTTAGTCATGTTGCTTTTCAGTCTGTTCTGCTGCCACAAAAACAAAATCAAAGGTCAAAGAACACATAGAAAGAATTCTGCTCTTTTTGACTTCCCTCTTCAGACCTCCTGGAAGTCACCGTATCTTCTTGAGATGCACATTAGGCACAATGTGGGAAATGGGACAATGCAGGCTAATGAAGAACATGGTGGTAGACCAGAAAAAAAAAAAACAACTTATCACACATCCTTTTGCCTTTCTTCAATGTGGCCCTGACATTTCTCAATGAACTTTGCAAATTTATTCGGTGTTATATCGTGTAATTAAAATACCCTTTCTTCAAAATTTTCCTCACAGTGCCAGATTTCAATCCAGAACTGCCCTCCTGTTCTTTACTTCTACTACATGACTGTTCTACCAACAGCTTTGTCCTTAGCAAATCTTTGTGCTGTATTTATAGATGAATAAAACTAAAAGCTGCAAAATACTGAAATAATTCCAGACCAAAATTTTGAGATATATGAGATATACCTTGATATATATAAGATATACCTTTTGTGCTATGCTTTAATCTGAGTCAGTCTGATTGCAAGTAGATTTTGATGCTGTTTCACTTCTTGCTGACATGGACCATATATTTGTAGTTTTTGCTAAAACTTATGCTAAATAATTACAAAAGTTTTCAAAGTAACAGAATTTTGCTGGATTTAATGCCTCTCATGTTCTTGAGATTCTCTTGTCCATGATATAAAGACAATATTCTTTTGTGGTATCTGGTTTCAGAGACTAGAAGAGTTTATTACTTTATTACTTTAGAGTTCTGTGATACTTTCACTGTACTATTGAACCAATCATATTCACTACCAGTATTCATTTTATATGAAAAACTGAAATGTCCCATGAGTAAGTTCTGAGACCTTTTATGTGGTTACTGTTGCTAAGGAAACCACATCCTTGATATCCATGTGTCCAACATGTCAGTCTCATTTTGCATCTAGCTATCCATGAGCCAGCACTGCAGCATGGAGTAAAGAAAAAAAAGAAATTAAAAACAAGACAAAAGAAGCTGAAAACTGTTTCCTATCAAAGTATATTTGCATACCTGTTGGAGTTAATTCCAGCTTCTTCTATGTTACATCTGCCTTGGTTTTTTTGATACACAATAGTTGCTTGCAATAGACTGAAAAACAGCCTGTAAAGGTGCAATAATGGTTCCTCTTCAGGTAGCAAACTAAAATATGTGCTAATCATCATCAGGCAGGGGGATGGTCCTTTCTGAAGTTCCAAAGCGGAGGATCAAGTTCAAATAACCATTCTTGAAAATACATTTTGTACAACATTCCACAGCACCAAAAATAAGTTGCTGTCAGTAAACCCAAAAAACAATGCTTTCTTTAATTTTAAATTAAAAATTAGCTTAAACCAATGCTATTTTATTATTATTTATGAATGAATGTATGTACTCCCTTATCATCATATTTGCTTAACTTATAATGTAGTTTGCTTAATTTAAATATACCATAGAAACTTTTTTTATCTGAAAGTCTAATGGTATTGTTCTCATGACAGTCTAAATGCTTTGAAAGTATGAGACCATTTATCTGAGTTTCTCAGAGGGTCAAAATGCAGATTTTTGTGTACTTTGCTCCTTGAAATTCAAAGAACAGTGGGTGACTAGTAGATATTCGTATCTTTGAAAATCTCCTTTTTTTTCAGATGTACCCACACTGACCAATGTGTCAAAGCACTGTGTCAAAGACAGCAGAACAAGCTCTACAAAAGCAGCTGTATCTACACGCACAGTTAAGCACTCTGAAGAATACAACATAAATGTTTCTGCCTATCCTGCCCTTATCCTTGGCACAATTCCTCTCTGAAGAAGTGTCATTATTAAAAAAATAAAATTATATAAGTAATATAATAAGTTTTAGCCTGTATGAATACCTTTTATTATTATCCTATGCTGCTTGGCTCTTTAGGCTGAAGTATTGAATAAGATCCGTGTTATGCCACTTTTCAGTGGGATTGTTAGCATGGGTACATGCTTCAAAGGCATCCTCATTTAGGGTCATAGCACCACAGGGAAATTCATTTTGGAAGAGACCTCAGGAGACTTCTAATTCAACCTTCAGTTCACAGCAGGGCCAGCTCTGATGCCAAGCTTAAGGCTGCTTTAGGCTGGCTGTGTCTCTCCATGTCATGAAAACCTCCAAGGATGGAGCTTGGAGGCTGCTCTCCAGGCAGCCTATTTTATTACTTTGCTGTCTTCATGGTGAAAATGCTTTTCCTTATTTCTTCTTTTATTTGTTTGGGCCCTTGCCTCTTATCTTCCAGCCAGCGTGCTGCTGTGAAGGACCTGGCTCACTCTTTTGTATTCCACTCCATGGGTACACCAGGGGCTGCTGGTCAGGCTGCTGAAGTCACCTGTTCTCCACACTGGACCAATGGAGCTCCCTCAGGCATTTTGCATGGGGTGAACTCGAGAACCTCGACATCTTTCCTGTGCTGTGGGACCCAAAACTGCACACACTACCCTAAATTGCTGATGCATTTTTAAGTAGTTACATAAATCTTGGGATTAAGAATTTTTTTTTAAAAGATCACAATAAAATTTCTAGCTCATTCTTTCACTCTTGTGTCATGCTGTAAGTCTACCTAAACATTAATTTAGGGATCAGAAAAAATTTCTTTTCTATTACTTCTGGCTGGTCTGAAGTGGCATGGAAAAAAGAAAATCTGGAATCCATGCATGGTAACCCTCTTCTGTGAGAAGCTGGCACAAGAATGCAAATTTAATCTGGAAGCTAAAGGGGTAGCTCACAGAGACTGATCACAGATCTACCAAGGTAGGAACTTCCAACTTGGCACTGGACTCCAAACTGACACCCGGCATTCTGCCATTAGCTGTAGCTTATTGTGCCCTTCCTTCAGAGCTAAACTAATGAAATTAAGGCCCATCAATTAAATTTCTCTCTGTGGCACTTGTTAATTTATCTGCATATCCGGTTCAACCCTTTCCTAGGATATTTGGTTAGCCTGAGTGCTAGCAGGCACTGAAGCCAAAGACATTAAGTATGAATGTTATGCATGTAAAGAAATTAAAAAAAAAAAGAAAGTTACAATAGGTAAAATAACAGCACATAACTGAATGTGCTAATGTCAAAGTATTGGCCTGATGTCAGATGAAGTAAACATGGAAATTATATGATTATAAAGGAAAGATACATAGCTATTAATTTTTTAAATTTGGAGGGTTTTTTTTTTCCTTCTTATAGTATTTTTTAGGGCATGTAGTGCTGAAACAATAGTGTACTCTTGGTTTGGTTGAATATAATAATTCCTAGGTTCCTGTGTGAGGTGATTGCCTAACACACCACTCCTAAAAGTTTGAGTGCTTTAGTTAGTTAATATCTATCCATATTTCCAGAACATACACTCATCAGAGGCACTGTTAAAACATACTTTCTTTCCCTGGCTGCACAATACGATGCACAATGGAAAGAGAAAACCTGTTTTCTCTTTTCAGCTGGTTTTTATGTGAAAACCTGTTCCATCATACTTACGCAGGGGTTATATCTGAAGTCAATGATGTCAGCATATTCCTGGAGATTAGTACAACTTTCAGACTGAAGCATATGCAGATGCTTAGCCCCAGGTTCCTTCCAGGTTTTGCATTACTAAAAATATTGTACAGAAAGGACTGTTGAATAAGGAGTGAAGAAAGGTCTTCAGTGTCAGAGAAATGTTAATATATGGCCAAATGGTCAAAATATGGATTGTGTTGCAGTAGCAGAAAAGTTGTTTTCCGTTACACACATAAAAAGGTTTGGAAGATAAATACATCTATTCTTAGAGTCTTGGAAACTGTGGACGAAGACTAAATTATTTCTCTTTTTTTGAGTTTGCCTTGAAATGCTGGATGAACATGAAGATGTCTTGCCCTATATGTAAGATGCTGGATAAAGTTCTTTACAGAAAAAGTGACAAGATATGGCAAACAAACAAGTAATAACTCAATGCTTTCATCTTGGCTGATGTTATTTGAATAGGCTCCTACCTCACTGGAGGTTTCATTTTGAATATGAGACTTGGATAAAGCATTTCAACATCATTTAGTTATAATGTTTCCTTTCAAATTTTATGTTAAAACTACTGATTTCTTTTGCTTTTCAGAGTTGTAATAAAATAATCATAGACCTTACACCACTAAGTAAATCCTTTTTGAGAGCTAAATGTGATTTTTTTTCCCAGAGTTTTAAATGAAAATGAAATGTATGTCCTATTTTTAAATGGTTTGTTTTAAGCTCTTTGGGATACCTTACGATTTGTCAAAAAAAAAAAAAAAAAAGGAGCCAGTGAGCCAGTGGTTTTGGTTTCATTCCACCTGGAATGCCTAGTGACCATCTGTCAATTGAATTCCACGCAGCACTCCTCCAGTAGTAAAATAATCAATAGCAATAGAAGTAATAGCTGAGTATCAAATTGAATAATGGCTTGTATTCTAACCTGATGACATCAGTATTCAGTAATTCTTGAACCTTTCAACTCAGACTGAAGTTTTCAAATTTCAACTTTTGGCCAATGTGCATTGGGCTTTTTTTCAGGATTTTTTTTTTTTTAATTTGTTTGACTTTGCCTGTAGTTTTCTTCAATTCTTTTCTGAAGTTTGAAGGAGAAAAAAGTTAAGTGTTTTCAAGCATGTAAAAATTGAGAAAAGACACTCTTGACAGTAAACAATTACCATGACACTTTTTTGTAATCACTCTACAGCCAAAACAGCTGGGGGATGAAAGTTTAAATTTGGCAGGAAAACAGCACTAAGGAGAAGTGCTTTTGAGTGTTCTGGAGAAAATTGGTTTTGATGTTATTTAGTTATAGGCTTTTGAAACACCATGCACTGAGCACATAACACTAGTTTCTCATTAACTTTTACAGGTAGATTCTTCAAGGGACAATTATATTGGTTGAGATGCAAAAGTTTCACCTTGGGACATATTGATTTTACATAATCTCACAGAAAACCTCTGCAGTGGGGTATTCCCAGAAATGTAGGTTCATGTCAGGTAGATATAATGTAACTTTACTTCAGAATGAAAATATCCATAGGCCAAAATAATGCTGCTATTCCATGTTGCAATTTTGAGCCCAATGTAATGCCTTACTTTTGTGTCTATTACTCACCCAATAAGCACACTACTCTGTGCTTCACTTCTGTACTTTAATTGGGGTTTCAGTCTTCTTAAAAGCCATGGTTGTCAGCCATGAGGCCTATGTTTTGGAAGTTTCAATATTTTTTTTTCTTTCCAGACCTATATCATTCTCCAACTCCTGGAGTGTTCTTTTACGTAAAACAGATTGCTTGAAGGCACACAGATGACTTTAAATATTTCTGCACTTCACAGTGAATTGCTCATTCACCTGAGTGTTTAACTATGTCAGTATGTTCAACATTATCATATTTAATTGGATGGTTCAACAAGATAATATGCCAGTGCACACACAATTCAATGCATTATTGGCTCACAATAAATAAGGCAACTCTCAAATAAAACACAGGGGATTTAGCAAGAAGAAATTATGTATAATTGGGAGAGACATGAATGCATTGGTGGTTTACTAAAGACTGATAACTTATCAATTATTACAAATTTGAAAATTTGTAAAAAATAAGGCTGTGAAAGAGAATGCATTTAAAACCCATAATTAAGACAGGCAAATGCAGTCTTCATTGTTGGTGATCAGTTTCATACCCTGACTTGTATGTGCAGAACATTTAAACTTACTCATTTTTTCTCTAAAAGTCCAAAAATTTTTATTTTAAAGCCATTGCTCTCATCCCTGAAAGGTCCTTCTTGAAGGAGGATGCTGACATCAGCAATACAGCTATTTTGTGTTCTTCACTAGCAATCTGCATAGTCACTGCTTGCCTTGATGCAAGACCAATGCTGAACAAAAACTAAGATAAAGGGGTGCTAACAAACAGTGCAGACAAACAATGCATTGGAAACATTTTCCATGCAAACAATGCTCTTGGAAACTTTTTGAGAAATAGGTTATTACCATTATCACTTGATCTGCAGAAAATAAAGCACAGTCTTTAGGCTAATAAATTTTGTCTTAGACTATACAAAACAGGACTAACTTAGTCATCTTAACTTAGATGAGCAGTAAAATTTTAACCAGTGTATTTAAGAAATAGTTCCCTTTTCCATTTTTTCTACTGCACAAATGGATCATTTTAATTCTCAGTTAAATAAAAAAATCCAAGGAAAGAGAAATTTTTCAGCTAAATAGCAAACTATCCTGAAATCAGAAATGCTGCTTTTTTGCCCTTGAGGTAGAGTTTTGGGTGTTTCATTCTGCTTACCAACCACTACTGAAACTCCCTAGTAACATTGCTGCAATTATGGACCAGGATTTTTTTCTTTAATAGATTGCTGAAATGAGTAAATAACATCTACATCAGGTGTATTATCAGACTTGTGGAGATATGGAGGTCCAAAGCATGAATAGAGTGTCCTAAAAATGACTGCCATTATATCACATGAACAAAGTGCTATGTTTGTGTATTTGAAATTCTGGCACAAAAAGATTGTGGGTTTTTCTGCACAAAATACATATCTTTCATCAAAAAATAGTTTTTTTGAAAGCATTTCTTTGTGTAATAAACCTGCACAAATGCCTGCAAAAGCTCCAGCTCACAGCCACAGATGAGTCTACAGTGATGCTCTCTCATGTCATAACTTTTCCTCTATAAAGTGTTACATCATTGTTTTTTGAATAGAAGGTATTTTTTAAATTAAATTTATTGCATATGCAGACAAGAGCAAGACATGGTAGGACATGACTTGGTAGGCTGTTAATGTTCTTCTTAGTTGGTCAGAGGCTCAGTGATGAAATGTATGAGTTGAATATCATAAGATACTGATGGGCACTGAGCTTCCTGCTCTGTCCTCTGCACACTTTGGGTGCCATATGTAAATAAATCTACTGCACACATGAGTGTTTATTTATATATTATGCCATGCCATCTGTGTCAGATGTGCTGTGGACCTTCTCTGTCATCCATACATAAATTTGTTTACAGGTGAATATCTCAGCTGTAAGACTTGCTGGAATATTTCTAATGAAACCACTTCTGAGTGGTTAATAATAAGAAAAAAAACACTTATGAGCGGTTAAAAATAACCAAATTTTATTGATCTTTACAAAACATTTACTGATGTTTAGATTTGCCTTTTACGCTAGATAGTCATGGAAAAATTCCTTCAAACTGTCACATCCAGCATCTTGTCACTGAAGTCCACCCCAATTCCATTTAGTTTCACAGGTCAGAAAGCTGAATTGACTTACTTTTCCAGATTTGACCACATCATATTTTGTTTAATGGGTTCATTTTGTGCTACTGCATCTGAAAGCCTATGCATCAGGGAAATATTTTGAAGACTTTTTTCCTATTTCACCCAAGAAAAGTAGCAGTTGTTGCATTGCCATGTTCTAGGTTAATCCACACATCAATCCAATTCTGAAGGGTTTTTTATTTTTATATTTTCTCGCAACAGAAAATGTTGGAAGGAAATTTCTAATTATCAAAGAAGCAAGATCTCGAAACAGCCTTTCAAAGGGACAAGGCAAAAAACTAGCCCCCTTTACAAAAGATTAATGATCTGCCTAAATTAAGGAGTATGTTATTGCAATAAAAGCAGACAAGATTCATTGACATAAGAAATTCTTCTATACATATTCCTGCTAGGGATCATCTAAGTCATGTATTAAGACTTTTATCATGCTCAAAATTCAGTTACGAAACTTGTACTTTATGATAGAGTTTTTCTAAAACATCTACCTTTAGCACTTAAATGCTCTATTGGTTATTTATCTGTAAACCATGAAAACCTTTTCCCTCTTTTCCATAATTTTCATCTATTCTTCTTATCTTTATCGGTTTAAATAAGTAATTTCATGCATATTTGAACTGTATATAGGTATGGGTTCTGTATTAGTTACAAGCATGATTCACATTTTTTCAGTAATAGATCCAAAAAGATGAAGTACCCTGTCCCAATGAAGCTAAACCCTGATATAAAGGCTTTCTTCTGCTTTTCTGTCTGACTCATTCTATTATCAGTCAATTGTATCATCACCTAGAATATTCAAAAATTTAGCTGCGTGAATTCAGTTCAGTGACTTGGATTATCATTAAATAGTCAAATGGATGCATGACTGAAAATCTGTCACAGTCATCTTATTTTAACCCTTTAATTTCTACATTTTTCATTCAATTGATATAGGATGAGACCTAGGATGTGATTTGTAGATACCATGCAAGCCAATAAAAGTCTTCATATTATATCATAGTGTTGACTACCTCTTTATCAACATTTTTGAAATAATCCTCCACCTTAAGGTCTTAAAAAATAGATTAAAAAACTTTTGGAGGGAATTTGGTAAGTAGACTTTTAGCTTTGAAGGTGAACTGATGAGGTTTTTTCTTCTTAAAAGTGAGGTATTAAAGCAAAACAGCCTATATGGTAGTGGCATTCTGGCTGTTGTTTCCAAAAATGCTTTTCTGGGTATGTCTGAAACATGTCTGGCTCTGTAGCTGAGATCAGAGGATGCACTGAAAGTGGGAACACTTTATGTGTGTTCATATAGAGATGTTCCAGGCAGTCCCCAAATTGCGACTCATTCAAGAAATTAAATAAAAGTAGGTGAGAAGAGGAAGGAAGGGGAATAAAATCAACTTCATAATCTAGGATTAGATGTGATTGATCATTGCTTTCAGTAACCCTCTGGGCATTTTTGATGTTTTGTCGTAAATTAATAAATAAACAAGGCGCTATCTCTCAAACTGAAATTTGGCAGAAGGCAGTTAGTCTGGATCAATTACTGTCAGAAAATGAAAATCATACAGTAGTGACACACCTTTTAAAAGAACATTTAGTATGTGTGTCTTAAGCTTTTAAGCAAGTCAAGAATTCCTGAGATTAAACAGTTCTGATATTACCTTATTTTAATTGCATTTATTTTTTTAAATATACATTATAGATGACAGGTTTCCCTCTACACAGTTTCTACTGGTTTTGTCTCTCAATCAGGACTTGCAAACCAGCTGCTTTGAACTACAGCCCAGAGCTATAGTTAGAGCTTCATCTACAGTTACTTAAGTGACTTATTAAAATACGTGATATAACAAGTTTACTCTTGGGAAGTTAGCAAGAGACATTTAAAGACATGAATGATAAAACAGGTCAAAGTCAGTAACTTCAAAATTATTTTTCCCCATTATGGACACAACCATCAGCCCTGGATGAAAAACAATTCTAGGCCACACTTTGGTGTTCCTATTTTTCCGGCATAAACAGGAGGAAGGGTAGGCAAGGAGAATTGCAGACTGACTCTTTAGAACAGGTTTCTGCTGGTGCAACAGCATGCAATCAGCTGGCATGAATGTAACATATCTCAACCCAAAGTAGCATATATAAATCTACATTTTCAGTAGGCCTAAATAATATATGGGCAGACACAATACGTATACATATACATATACATATACATATACATATACATATACATATACATACACTATCATATTCACTTAAATACAAATAAAGCACATAGTATATAGGTCAGACATTTTCAAAACTAAAAATATTTAGAGATTTAGATTAACATATTCATCCTGTTGGGACTACTGCAAGACACAATTTGAAGGAAAGAGTGCATGCTGAGATTTGGATTCATGGAAGAAATCCTGGATCCGCCACGGAAAATATACATCATTAAGAACTCTGTCGTTATGTATTAACAACATGTGGACATCTCCCTTTGATCAGCAGCCTGAGCGCAAATCACCCTCATATCAAGGTTTTAAGCAGAGCAAGTCTATGCTTCCTGTCTCTAAAAGAATGAATTTCAGTCACTGTGAATTAAATGGAAAACTAAAACTAACCTTTGTGGCAATGCTGCAATAGAAAATCTATTTATGTTATTTCACACCTCTGTAGGAGAGAGTGACAAGCCTGGAGCCCAGCACTTTCACAAAAGGAAGAAGTTTCCCATCTAAAATGCCTGGCTCTTTAAGATGAGGCTTACTTGCTTTTGAATGCCATCCCAGAACTGTTGTTCCTCTCTTGCTAGAGGATGTCAAAGTGATGTCGTGCAGAATCATTTCCATTCTTGAAAAATGTCCTCCCTGTAACATTTTCATCCCTTCCAAATGACACTTATTCTTAACAACTCACCACAATATTTATGTCCTTGAGACTAAAATTATACCCTGGAAAATGAAGGCTCTTTTGAAAGCCTACCAGTTCCAAATCAACATGTGCTACAACCAGAAAAAAAAAAAAAAAAGAAAAAAAAAGAAAAGAAAAGAAAAGAAATTTGAGCTTAAGCCAAAGGATCAACATTGGAAGGCTGAATCAGAGGACATATACATTAAAGCTTGATTAACTATTTAGTACTTCTTGAGCTTCGTGTTGCTCAGGGCATTTTTTGTGTCATTTTTATTGGTCTCCCACCTCCCAGTTTATATGTCTTTGTATTTTTGTTTTACCTCATTACAGATGCTATTCCTTATAATGTATGATCTGCATTAACAAACCAACAAAGCAGCTGCTAGCTAGAGTTAGTGCATTTTTCTTTATCCATTAACATTTACAGTACGTTAGATCAAGCATTGCAGACACACGCGCATAAATGTATAGAGAGAGTCACACATACTTGTCAGACATTCAGGAAAATTGAACAATGCAGAGTTATTGTTGCACATCTCACACTGGGCTTCTTATCTGCATTAGAACAGCTCAAGAGATATGCTCAAAGATGCTCAGAAACTCGGGCTCCTTTTGCATTTTCAGGGCTTGCAGTTTGATGAATTTGCTCTTTTAGTCTCCTGAATTCCTTTGAAAACTGAAACACTAATATCATTCAGGCTTTGTATGTCTGAACAAATTTTTTTCCCATAGGAAGGTCAGGACTTGACCTGTGAAGTCAATGGAAAATGGAAATTTCCTAAACATGTTTGCCAAGAGTGGCTGTTGACAGATATTTTAATTAAAAAAATAATCAGATAGTGGTACTCATCTACCAATATTTGGGATTGTCTGTCATAATTGCCCTGCAGGACCAACTTCAGGTACAAAAGAGATATTTTAAAGAAATTATATTTTCAGAAATTACTATTATTTTGCTCTCATATGAAGATCACTCACTTTTATTTTGTTGTTGGACTGACTAGCTTCAGCTTCTGATATGCCAAAGTAGTAGACAAATTTATTACTTGCTCCCTAGGATTCCTTGGTAGACTTTATCTCATTTCAATCATCCCAGAGCTGGTATCTGCTTCCATCAAAGCTACACACTGCAATCCAACCTACATTGCATATAGCTGAGGCTAGGGGCCCTGAATCTCCATGTTCTACAGCCATGTTGTACAACTCCACATTCTACAAACAGGACTGTCATATGGAGGTTCGTGTATCATTCCACTTTCTTGCCCTACATGTAGGTAGAAGCAAAAAACCCCTACTCATCAGGTTTACAAACCATGGAGACTTCATTTCCAAGTTCTAGATTTTTCTCTCTGACACCCATATACTCCCCAAATGTCTCAGCTCTCACAAAAAATTAGGTTTTATTCCAAGCTGTGATTTTGTTTTCTATATTAATGATGTTACAAAGACATTTTATTACTGTCCCAGGATCTTTTCCAGCCTATAGACATTACTTCTCCTGGGGATGCCAAGACACTCATATGTTTGTCTTTTGTTTCTCATCTGGGTTATTGTAATTCATTACTTGCTGGTCCACTTGTCACTTTTTGTTTTAGCTGCTTACAGCTGGTGCAAAATTTGGCTGCTTGATTGCTTATGAGATTTCTAATTACATTACTGTGATAATGAAATGGTTTCACTTGCCTCCTGTGAAACGGCAGATTGCTTTTAAGAGTTTACTCCTAACAAATAAATATACACAATAGGCCATTTATTGCTGACACCATTATAAAATGACCATTCTCTTGATTCTGACTGTCTTTTGGATTATGGGAATTTCAGCTATTCTTTTGTTGTCGCTGTTGTTCCATATGCTTGTAACACATATAATTTAGATTTCACAGAGGTCTTTATTAGATAAATATAACTTTCTCAGTTTTTATGACCTATTTTTTCTCCCTACTCCTGGTCATTTATTTTAAAGCATATCAGGTACCAAAGAAAGATACATGTCCTTCTATATGTTCATATTCACTGATATTAGGCAGTGAAACTTTGCTTTGATTAGGTACCAGAACCTTTTCAGCTAAGTTGGCAGAGGTAGTGATGTGGTCTATCAATTATCCTGAAAGAGGTTCTAACAAAGTAAGACTGAAATAGAACAGCACTGAAAATAAAAAAAAAAAAAAAAAGAAACAAAACCAGAAACTCTCAAAACATTTAAAACAAAATTTAAAGCACGTCTGATTAGAATTTAATATTATTTTCACTTAATTTCAGATTGATTTGAAATTTAACTTACGGTAAACTTAAACTTACAGTAAAGAACAGACTATAGTTACAAAAAAAACCCCAAACTAGTAATGCAGTTCCTAGGTTCATTTACAAACAAAACCTTGAAGAAACCTGTAGGCAAGCACAGTGGCAATGCTTTATTTCACTTGCTTGCAAAAAGATCCCTGCAATATTTAACTAGTCAGTAATTAAGAAGCTTAGCTGTACTACACCACAAGTCATGTAGATTGCAGAGTTTGCATCAAATTAATATAATCATGCTGGTATGCATTCCAGGTAATTTTGTGTTTTAAATAAAGTGTGAATTTATGCTCAACCCTTCTTTTGATGCAGAAATCTCAAAAGGATGATGAGAAGATTGGAATACTTTATCACACAAAACAAACTTGGAGTCTGACATTTAGAAAAAAATTATAAAAAAAAAATATGAACAAGAAGGTAAAGAAGGTTTTGATGAAATTCTGTAAAAATAATTTTTAAAACTCTCTTTCAGAAGGTGAATGGGGGAGAATCATTCAGCAATAAAATCACTCACAACAGGTATAAAACAAAGAAAAGGAAAATCTGTTTTCCAGAAAGCAGGGCAAATTACAGAAACCACTGCCACAGTGTATTTTGGAGGCCAGCAGTCCAAGTGAGTTTCAACAGTCAGTCCTGGAGGATGACTCTTTTGGTACTTCTTGAGCATAGTCAAGAAGTTGAACCCTTAGCTAATTTCTGATGTGCCAGAAGCTCAGACATATACCAAATAAAGAATTATTTTGGTAGTATCCTATTTCTAGCACTTTCACAAAGCATCATCTGGTAGACAGTACACATTTGTTCTGACTTAAAACCATTCTGTAGTTCATAAACACAGACACTCACTACTATATGCAGAAGCATCAAGTTGTAAAAATGATTGTGACTAAGCCAGTGAAATAAAGCAAAAGTAATACAGCTATGCCTGCCATCACATATAGAAATCAGAGTGCCAAATTTACATTAAATGTCACCAGAACCAGGAGAGGTCAGACAGAGATGAGTGCTCTTGCAGTAAATAAAAATTGTTGTGCCTTCTCTCTTGTCAAACCTGGCTGCCGAACCCTTATTACACATTACAATTACTTCTGAGATGGAATACAGACTTCATGCATTATATTTATTTCACTTCATTTGCATGTTAAATACATAACATTTGCATTTCTACTAAAGCAATGACACAAACTTGTAACTCAAAAGATGTACTTTGATTGGAACTTGTAATTATAACACATAGCTGAAGTAAGATAAATTCTCAATGTACACTGGGAATTTTGTACAAGGGGGCCAGTGTTGCTTCACTGAATCATTTCTAAAAAGCACTGTGGAGGAGTGAAAATGAAGAGAAAAGAAATCCACTAGCCAAAGGGAGGCATAAGAAAAAAAGAGGTTTTTAAAAGAAGTAGAAAGTATCCCAAAACCAAGCTTTACTGAAAAAACAATCTCTCGGAAGAGCTCCAACTTTAAATGCTCACCTACCTGACAGGAACTGGACATTTAATCTCTAATAAGTATTGACATATAAGAAATCAATGTAGTTTTGAAATTTAATTACTGAGCAATTTACATGACAAAACCTTTCAGTATAGGAAATCTATCACTTAGGTAATGTTCTTGTGTGCAGGAACTTCAAAATATTCTCAATTTGAAAGCAGGTCTTAAAACTGCATTGTGACATTGCAAAACATTTGCTTTGAAAATACGTTTTACAATTAGATTGCATTCCTTCTCTTGAAAGTAAGAGATGAAGAGGAGAGCAGTTTATTCCTTCAAGATTTTTTCCTCAGTCCTTTGAACAAGAGATTTCTACTAGGAATGAGGAGGGCTACTTACAGAGAACACTTCTGTAAGCTACTGAGCTCAGGGAACATCCAAATGTGGGATCACCGAGCCTGGGGTCCCACTACTTTTAAACTAAATTTTAGCAGGACTCCTATCCCATCCATTAGTTTTATAGTCTATACAAAGAAGGTATGGCAGCAGAATCTCTTAACCTGAAAGTTTTGATAAAAAGTACTGCAGAGCCTTATAAATTTCCTTGAACACTATTATGTTTCGTATTAAACAGAGTATTGGTATGAGATGTCATCTGTCTAAATTGCTCTGTGCTATCATTTCGCTGGTTGCTGCATTTGCTACAACAGTGTTTAAAACCTTCTCGAAAGCACTGCTTTCCAGAACAAGCTCCTCTCACACTGAATATGTGCTGCTGTAGTTATGTATCATAAAGTGTAAAAGCAGAAGTTCTAACATGACTTACATACCAATAAAAATATTTGCTGGTAACCAACAATGGGATGCTCCTTATCGGATGCCTGCTCAGTGCCTCTCTATAGGCAGAAGAGGCCAGAAAACTGGGCAGTATTTAAACTTGCATGTTTTATGTACTTCAGGAAGAAATTGCAATGTCTATTGCTCCTATAACTCATTCCATCATAAATATTTATGTCAGCTATACAAAATTATAACAATATAGCTCTCGTGGAAGAATCCTAAGCCTATGTATTTCAACTGTCACTGGAAAAGTCACTGGATAGTCCAAAATGACAAAAGACAAGACAACAAGTCAGAGAATGTACAGTGAAAATGCTATGGATATATGTGGTATCATAATGGAGATTGAATAATGAAGAAGGAAAGGTATGGGCTTGGGTTTTGTTGGTTTTTATTTTGTTAGGGTTTTTTTGCAGCACCAAAACTATAATTTTGTTCTGGCAGTTCAGAATTGTTTTTAAATACTGTAGTTTAAATTTTACTTTTGTATGTGAAGAAACAGAGAAAAAAATGTGCTATTTCTTGGATGACCTATCTGAGAATTTACACTCTGTACATTCTAGCCAGGAACTTATAAATATGCAACAGCTATAAACAACCAAATCTTGATGTAGCTAAATAAAACTTTTTAAAAGCCAACAGAGACAACTACAAGGAAAATACTTATCGTGACCTTACTTCTTTCGCATTTTGACTGAGCATGGACTATATTCTTACATTTGACATAAACATAGATGCACTGTTGGAAGGATGGCTCCTGCATTGTCTGCTGATATATCAAATTTTTATGAACTATTTATTTATAATAAATTTTTTACTATTTTTGAAATAATTATTGGACATCTCCTCCCAAAAAACAAAGATTGAAGAAAAAAATCACTTCTGAATAACAGGATCAGGACACAGGTAGGAAGCAAAGAGCAGGTATGCCAGGACCTACGTCTCTATATTCTATATGTTTAGTGAGCTCTCTTCCACCCCTCTATTCTGATTAAGGCATGTTTTTTTCAATGAAAGACCTGATTAAAAATTCAAATAAATACAAGAAAATTTAGGCTTAAAATACTTTACTGCATATAAAGTTTATTTCCTAGTCTATCCTAACCTAAACAAGTATTAGCCTCCATAATCTCCCCTCCAGCACCCATGTGTGACTATGGCAAACACAGATTATGTCAAGTGTGGTATAACTAAATGAACCAAAGTCTTCTTCCTTGGGCAAAGAAAAATACACTTAACTATTTGCTAGTCATTATAAGAAAAATACAATTTTATTTTTACAATATAATTTTACTATATGAGATCAAAATTAACATTTTTTACATCACATCAATAATTTTACAGATATTAAATGAGTACCCAGAAGAAAAATGGAGACTGCCCACTAGGCTTTGGGAGGGGAAAAACCCACGGAAAGAAGTGTGTGAATAAAATTAATGGAAAATATAGGGTGCTACAAATCGCAAGAGAGATATTGCACTAAATGTGAAGCATTTCTTTTGCATAGGTATGAACATGCTAACCTTGGAATCATTAAATATTAGAAAGATAATACCAGTACTAGAAATATCATTGTAAGCTTAGTTAACTAGAAGAATATATTTAATTGCAGCTAAGGTAAATTAGCAGTTTCTCTGGACCATGTTTCTCTATTGATTTTTACATAGAACATGTTTCTTCCTGTTTTTATCAATCTAATTTCCTGGAAATTGCTACCTTTAAAGTTAGGAATAAGCAAATCTAGAGTCAGAACTGGAGAGAACCTCAAGAAATCAGTCATTTCATCTCTTCTCAAATATATATCTATTATCCTTGGTAGGTATATGGCTAGCTTATTCTAAAAGATCTTCAAGTAATGGGGACTCAGTCACCCCTCTAGAACCTCTTCTCCCCATTGTTGATAATCATTATCAGTAGGATGATTTAACTAATGCCAGACCTCATTTTCTACAAATCTGTTTCTTCCTGTGCTAGCATCTCTGACATGGAAAACTATTTAATCCTTTTTTTTTTTTGTTTTTTAATCATTAAACATCTCATATAATCAAAGATAGATATAATCTTTCTTCCTGCCCTCCCTTTCTTTTCGGACCTAATGTATTTCTTCTTCTATCAAGTAGTCTGGACATCTGATTGTCCTCCTTGACCTCAATTTTCATGGAGTACAAGGTCCATGTCAAGCACACAGAAGATGAAGACTGCCCAGTGCCAAGGCCAGAAGAGCCTGCCTGCTGCAGAGAGGAGGAGACAAATCCTTCCCTTGCTTTCTAATTATGTGTATTAGCAGGCATACACTGCAAGACAGCTTTTGAGTTTTTGCTTGAAGGACAATTAACACATGTTCAACCTCTGACTCCTTTTATAACTCTTAAACCCTTCTGCAGAACTGCTGCCTAGTTAGTTGTTTCCAGACTTCTCTGTGCAATTCTGAACTAACTCCTTAGAACTGAATTTAAAAGTCCTCCTTTCTTGCTGCTTTCTGTACTTCCTGTATCAAAATATGTTCATCAATTCAACTTAACTCACTTTCAGGGTCCTACTGCATTCCCTTCTCAGCGTATACTCAGGCTGCTCAAATTTTCAGGGAGCAACAAATCTCATCAACGATATAATAAAAATTTGGGGATTTTTTCATACAAAGAGATAAAACTACAAAACCAAATAAAACCTAAAACCAAAACCAAAATCATCTTCCTCTTCCTTACCTTTCTAGTTCTATACTATCTTATAGATCTTTAGATGGCATTCTGCTTCCCTATTACCTAGGGACTTTAAATGTATCTATACCCTACATAATACTGTTAAAGGCAATGTTCTCCCTTATTTTTTCCTAATATTTTCTAAGCTTCCTATTTTCCTCTATTTCCTGAACAATATTACATTCCTAGTCTAATTATGGAAAATATTCCACGATATCTCTTTAAATTTTCTATCTTCCCTGTATCTTGCACTCATAATTTGTATGCAGACACTAAAAATCTGCATCTCTGTCTTCCTCCCTTTTTTAATTTGTGCTGTGAATAGCTCAACACATTCTTTTTCAGGATCTTTGTCAGTATTTTTCATATCGTTCTGTGGCATTTTGTTACTCTTCTGTCAATCTTGGGAGTAAACTTAATGTTCTTACTCTTTTTCATGAGATATAGTCTAATCTCAGTCTTGTTCCATATCATTGCAAGGCTGACTTATCCAGGTGGTCTGGTGAAACCATCTCTGTGGGGTGCATCCTTCACTACTACAAAATTAATGCAACTTGCATGGCTATACCTTTAGTAATACTTTTTATTTTGAAATTTTATTTACCAAGAGAATTCTTCATTAAAAAAATGTTTATCCAGACAAAGTTTGACAGAGCAACACAGGAGTTTTTCCTCTAAGTGGTAAATTAGAGCTTCCAAATGAAAGGGTTGGATGAAAATCCAGCTGTGCCCCTCAGATCAGCTAAATGCTTCTGTAGTCATTATACAAGATTGATGAGAACCTCCTTGACAGATCCTCCTTGATTTGGACAACTGAACTTAACAAGGCTTATACTCAAATTATTCTCACAGCACTAAATAAATACAAGCTTTTTAATTGCTTATTATGCTTTAATGAACCAGTTGAACATGTTTTGGTTTAATTGGTTTTTTTCATATTTGACCTATTTTTAACTCTTTCTCCCATTTCCAAACTGTAAATATATTTATTTGTTACTAGTCCTCATGTTTTTTATCCTTCTTAGATGTTCCAAAATAGTTCATAATGTTGAAAAACTTGTAACAATGAATGTACATGGATTGCAGTTATCATCTTAGCTGTAATCTCAGAGTAGAAGTTCCTTTTACTCTAAGACCATTAAAGCCTTTTTAGACAAATTTCTTTATGAAATAAAAGGTAGGTACTAAAACCACTACTGCACTGTCTTCCTATTACTCCTCAGCATTGAAGACCAAGATAGCATTAGGCTGGGACACTGTCTGCCTGGTCAGCTTTAGAACATACTCAAAGACATGTCAAGCATTAAAGTTAGTTACAGAGTCACCAACAATTTTACCTTTATGAAAACGTATCAAGAACTGATTATAATGGATGCCTCTTCCTGAGTTAAGGTGCAAACGAGACCATGCGCTGTGAGTAAATATAAGCTAGAGAGGTAGAAAGAAGTGGGGGGCGTTTGGGAGGGGAGAAGGAGGGAGGTAGGGCAGGGGAGGTTAGAGGGTGTGAGAGAGAAGCAATAGATATCATCCCATGTGGATTCCTGCAGTGTCCTTCTTCACCCTGGCCTTCAGTGGGGTGGGGTCCCAGAGTAGCTCTTCTGGAGGTACCACTTCTATACTGTCTGGTCCTGGCTATCCACAGGGTGTGGGTGCTGTTCCCACAATGTGAGATGGGCTGTGCATAAGCACTCGCTGCCTTTCCCACAGTTTGCCATGGGGGGAATTTTTGTCTGGATGCTTTACCCAGATCTGCCTCACCAGGCCTGGGATGAGCATCTTCCTGTTGCTGTCTGCGCTTATCTCAAGTTCTGCTGTGGTGGCTTACCTTATGGGGACAGTGTTTTGAGACATGCAACTGCATTCTTTAAGTCCTCACAAAACACACATACAATAATACAGTTAGTATTTTTATCTTCGGGAAAATGTCCTTTTTATTTGCTGTAATTTGAAACTAGTGAATTTTACTATTATCTATTTACTATTACTATATTTCAGGTAAATCAAAGTTGATTACACTTTCAGAACTAGCTTCAAGGAGTGTGGCTGCACGCCTGTCAAAATCTCACCTGATTTGGAGAAATCAGTGAATTGTTTCCATATATTCAAAGGGAATAACAGAGACTGTTCCACAGAGTAATTCCATTACATATATCATTTCTTATAAACACACTGAGTCATAGTCAAATTAATGTAGCTGTATGTTATTTTTTCATTTTCTCTCCCAGGACACAAACAAATACTATTTTTTTCTAATTCTAGTTAAATACCTCAGACTGTAAATTTTTGCATCAGAAGCTACCTGCTTGTCCAGTGTGTCCACCACTCACCAGTGTGGTGAGTTTGAACAACTAGAAAGGTGCTAGAAAATGCTTGAACTGAAAAATTGTGAAATAATGACCAAATAAAATAAAAGTTTAAGCAACTCTTCTATGGAGAATGGAGACTAAAGGGTGTAGCAACAATTTTGCAGAACTACAAGTATAAGAAGAGGAAATTTGAGTGAAGAGGCTATTACATGTATTAGGAAAAAAGAGCTAGGAAATCTAGCTAGAACCTGACATCTTAGTAAGGAAGAAAATAAAGTGATTTCTTTAAGAACAAGGAGAGTAAATGTTTGAAAAGTGTCTCTGGGAGAGGGGTAGATTCTCCGTGATACACACTCTCTAAATCAAATTTGGATGACTTTCTGAAATACAAGCCTGGGTTCAGTCGGATGGTTTAGGTTTGGTGCAGGAGTGAAGCAATTCCCTAGCATGCATTATGCAGCAGGATGAGCTTTAAAATCTACTGAGAAAATGTTTGGACCAACCTAGCAGCTTGCACACACTGATATAACTTTTTAAAAGCCAGTTGAGTTGTATTGATTTACACCAACTTCTGATCTTGCCCTTGGAATATAATTTACTGCTGTCATTATGCAGTAACACCCAGACCCTGCCTGTTTTCCACGCTGTAATAAGAGCAGCTGTCTTTGCGGTTTGGGGCCTGATCCAATTACACTCAATGGGAAAACTCCCATTTAGTGCAGGCACACAATTAGATGGTTACAAATTGGTCACAAATAAATTCAGACTGGAAATTAAAACTATTCCATCTGAGATTGTTTTTTAGTTATCTGGTAAAACGCTGGCGTAGCCTCGCAAATAGATTAACAAGTCAAGGAACGTGTTAAAATTAAGACTGGAAATAAGGAAGGGACTGTGTAACAAACAGAAAAAGGCATCTGCATGTAACAGTATTTCCACTGTACCTTCCTTGTCTCTGGTAATTTGTAGCACAGAGACAGCACTCAGCTGAGGTAGAAGGGAGTGGGACTTAGAGGTCTGGGACACTTGATGTCACAGTGTCTCTAGAAGGATTTGAAATGAACCTGTTGTTTCATAATACTTTTTAGGTGTTATTAGTCCTCTTGATGGGTTTTTTCAGGCAGCAAAAAATGTGCAGGAAGAGCCTTCAAGGTAGCTATAATTTGTGTGTCTTTAAAACTTTCCCGTGGCCAGGAAAGTGGCAGTGGACCAAGGCAGATAGCTGGGTGGGCTCCTCCTGTAAAACAATGAGATGAGCTGGATGTGTGCTTTGGGGTCCTGCTCACTTTCTCAGGGTTAAACCATTTGCCAGATTTTATAACAGCAGGAATTTCTTTCCCCGGGTTACTCATAGTTACTGTTCAAGGTATTTTTCTTTAGCCTTGTAATATCTTCATTTTCTTTAATATACTACCTCACCACTTAGGAATTTGGTGATATGCTTGATCTTCTCTCTTCCTCTGGCATATTCTGATTATAGGGCTTTTTGGCATTTTAGTATGTTGGAAGCAATTTTTAGGGAACGGGGAAGGGTTCTATTATGTGGTGGATTACACCATAGGCTTTTCTGAACCATGTATCTACTGCAGAGTTTCTTCTAGCTGTGATAAAACTGCTGAAATGAAAGAATGAAAGGAAGCCCATTTGGTCTTGTTTTTCTATTTATGTTGCCTACTGTGGAACACAGAGTATTTTATTTCTGTCTTTTATTCCTGTCTTTTTTTCTTTTTTTCATTCCTGTCTTTAAGCATTCTGGTTTTTCTTTGAAAAAGGAAGAGCACAGTTAGATACAGCCTCTGTGAAAGGAGCCCAGAGAAATGAGCAGGAGGCATCTGATCCCAGGTAAGGGCAGGGCTTTTCTTTATTTGACTTGCTTATTATTCTACCACTTTAAATATTACTGTTATTTCTGCCACACAAAACTGAAGCTGAAACACTGTAAGACCAGCATCAGTGCTTGCCCAGAGACAGCTCTTTCAGTGAAAAAAGATATGTCATGAAAGTATATAATTAAAGTACCAGAGGAAGGTTTTTAATCTAAGTATAAATATTTATACTATGTTAGTTATATCCAAACATATATCCCTAAATATAAATCAGAGTGCTGCTGACATGGAAGTGCCATGTCGCTAAAGAAGGAATCTGGGGTGATGAACTTGGATATGGACATTGCCACTGCAAGCATTGAAAGTGAGACTTTTAATTTACACTTAGTACATTTAATCCTAAATTCCACTGATGACCATTTTAGGAGATATCAATATAATACACTATGCTTAACGTTTAGGTTCCTTGTTTTTCTAGTTTTTACAATCTGATGTAGAAAATAAATAGTAAAGCTGACTTCTAGCCACATGCAAGGATAGGAGAATAGCCAAGGTGCAAATGTGCATTATTCTGAGGCTTTTTACAACTTGCCATGACCTAAAGAATAAAAATATATACAGAGTACTGTTCTTTCTTTGTGAAGTATTAATCACTTGAAAAAGTCACTCAGCAGAAGCTAGAACTTGCCAAGGTTGAAGGTGGGGAAATAGTAAACTGCTTGAAATTCCTCTCCCTGTCCTGTCAGGCAGGCACAGCACATGCTAGGAACAACTAAAATTCTATGTTCACATAAGACATGCAGAGCTTCAACTACATATGACTCAAAGTGCTCACATGGCGAGCACTATAGACTACTTATATTTCTTAGTACTATAGAAAGTTAAACCACTTGATGAATTTTTCACATTGCTCCCATATTAATATCCCAGCCTAGAAGTATTGGGATAACTATAGATGAAAAATAACAAAGAATGATTTCTCTCTGTTTCATTTTTGTACATGAGAGGAGTTTACACAAAAAATGCATCCTATTTTTACTCATTATGTATAATTTTACACCTATTTTTCCCATAAAATAATGCACATACATGCACATCTTGATGCAATTGCTTCCATTCCTCAAGCACCTATATTATCAGTGCCACAACTGCTACCCTTCAGATAGCTTTCCATTCATTATATAATAGATAAATGTGGCTGATTCCAGTGTGGCTGAATTGTTTCCATGGTTCGATTTCAATGGTAAGGGTTTATTCAGCAAGGCATTTAAGCCTGTGTTCAATTTAGAGCAATTGGGTACTCCTAATATATCCTGCAAATTAGGCACCTGTCTACATCAGTGGGAATTAATGGTATGCCCACATGTTTTTTTCTGAATCAAAGTTTAAATTTAAGGATACTCAGTGAAATACTGGTAAGGATACTAGTGAAAATTCAGTGGTGGTCTCAGCAATGGCCATTGGATAGAAACTATTGATGCTGCTCACAGAAGTTCCCAGAGCTTTTTTTAAAATATATTTTCTACTTTGTGTTAATAAAATAACACACAATAAAAAATAAACTCTAAACCTTCCTCGATTTTTACCTGCTAAAATTACTTTAATTGTAATTTATCAGTTCATAGACATTTCTAGGCAAATTGCAAACCAGCCTACAACCCAGAGAAAATACTGACAATTTTCAAAAGTCAAAGGTTAGCTTCTTCCACTAAAGCAAAACTAGATTATAGTTTAATAAATATATAAATATAGCCAGGTAGAATTTAAAAGTAAAAATGTCAGAGCAAATACTGATTGAGAAATATGCAATACTCAGATTTTGACAAGCCTGGACAGCTTGTGCATGCTCTTTTAATAAAGAGTGGATTGTCTATGGGAATCAGAGAGATATTAGGAAAAGCCCCATTGAAACCAAGAGAAAGGTCTGCTCGCCATGCATAAGAATAATATATCAAAGATACACAGGATTATCCTCCAGAAGATTTGGTAAAGATTTGGACTTTGATAAACCCAAAGTTCCTGTGGCAGAGCAGCACAGAATTTGTATCCCTTGCTTTGAAGCTTGTGCTTGGAAATGGGCACAGCCCCGTACTGCGGAGCAGGAAAGGACAGGTGTGGTGAGGGCTGCCACATCTGCTCATTCCATTCCTACTTCTTTTAGGTATGAATAATGGAAGAGGTAGGTGTTATAGCTCTGTCAATTAGAGCACAAATAGTCCCCAGAGATGATGCCAAATACTGTATCATCCCTGTCCCCAGCTGATGGTGCCTGGTGCACCTTCCCATGTGAGAATCTGCCCTTGTTTTATGGCTTTGGGCCCGTGCTGTTGAGGTGGAAGTATTTATACAGAAATTATGGAAAGAAGATAAAGAGAAACTTTATAAAAAGATAAACTGAAAGTTTAAGAAAAAAAGGAAACTTTAATGACACAATAGAAGTGCAAAATGCTTGGAATATGTGACCATTCAGAAAACTTAAAATAAATGTAAAAGACAATCTTAAAGATATCATTTTGGCTGACTGCAGAAAGCAACCTTTTGCTTAATTATACATCCAGAGGAAACAGCTATATCCATACATTAAAACTTTATTTTACTTTAATGTGAAATATCATATTATTATTTTTAATAAACTTTATTGGAGTAAAATGAAATGCAGAAAATGGAGCCATAGTCTGATAAACATAAATTCAAATTATATAGAAAAGTAATATTTGATAACACATAACATTCTGAAAGCTTACGGTTCTTCCAAGCTCTGCATGATTTAAAGGCATCTACCGTTAAATACAGATTGGCCAGCCATAGCTTTATTATGTTTTCATGTGTTCTCTTCATTTATGTACCATCTCTGATTTAAGTTCAGATTAAATATTCCTGAACTCTGGGGATATTGGCATCTTTTGAGATGTGGAAGTAGATTCAATTCATACTGGTCTTTGGCCAAAATTTGGACCTTGTTTTACATTTACACTCCTACAATTGCAGTTTCAGCCAGCCTGAGTGTTGAAGGTCCACCAAAGTTACCCACCAGCAGGTATAAAGCACCATACCAGGGGATCCCCAGGGTGATTGAGCCCCCTTTTATTGCTTTTACAGCTACAACAGAAATGCAGGTGTACTGAAGGCCAACATGATAGCACAGAGCATGATGGAAGTGACTTTAGGTTTAAGGTGAAGGATCTGTACATGTGTAACTCAGAGAAAAAATATACCCCAAACACAGGGAAGGTAGAATCCAAATATTATTTGCTGATATTTTAAGTCTTCTANGGGTGTTTCTAGGGATATATGAAATTTTTAATCCCAATAAGCAAAGTACCAAAGTAGACTTAATTAGCAAAATATGAGTGTTTCTTCTGCCTTTATCTGATAAGATCATCTGAAAAGATCAATTAGTTGGAACACCATAAAGCATGATGTTTCCTGCTGTATGATCTAGGATAAAATCACTTATCTGGTATTGTACCTCATTAATGTTATTTATTTTAGTTTAATTTTGGTTTTACTGTACTTCTAGAAGTTCTAGCTTAAAAAAGAGGCTCAGTGTTCTACAGACAGGTGGCATGAAACTTCCTGACCCCAGAAGGATTTGCACTTTAAGAGGGCAGAGGGAGGACAAGAAGAGAAGAACAGAAATTATTTGCTTGAGTTGGCCTGGCAAGGTCTGGAACCCCTGAACTATAGTGCCACCTTCCTAGGAACCTCCCTGGGTTCCCAATGTAGATTGATGAAATATTCATTATCTAATTTTTTAAAATCAAAATTAATACATTCTTCATAATCCTTGTTGTGTTTCTGTGCTGCCAAAATATTCTGGTCAAAGAAATAGATCAGAAATAAAGAGACAAGATGTTTTATCTCAACAATTTAAGTATTGACAAGATATCACTCTAGCATGTGTTAAAAAGAACTATTGCTGTAAGAGTAGCCTGATTCTGTGAAGAAATATAGGATAGAACAATTTTTCTGCAGTCAATAAAACTACAACTAGTTAGTAACTTTGAAATCAGAAATTCAGTTGCTTGTGCTGGAGCTGTAATTTACTTTTCATAAGACTACATGGGAACTGCTTAAAAAAATCAAACTTTAAAAAATCTTATTGGTCGTTCTGCATCCTGCCTCAGCCACACACAATAGCAAATGCTTACAATGAGAATAGCTCCACTGGAGCAATACTAATACATTTGCCACAGCTCCCACTCTGTCATTATGCACAGGAGCCTGTGCTTATCCCTTTTTAAATTGGAGACTCTTTTAACCAGGAATCCCCAGGATGAAACCGAACCATTTTCCTCACGGCAAAACAAATCCTTCTCTGGTGAATTTTGTTATTG
This sequence comes from Ploceus nigricollis, assembly GCA_013399945.1. NCBI lineage: Eukaryota > Metazoa > Chordata > Aves > Passeriformes > Ploceidae > Ploceus > Ploceus nigricollis. The sequence goes on along the minus strand of VXBC01001887.1, from coordinate 978,846 downwards.
TTTATTGTTACAGTGTTTTATCAGCACTAAACTGTATGAAGGCTTCAATTAGTTCTTGATGAATGATCCCATAAAATCATGTAGTTTCATTTCCCCTGCCACCAGATATTTCACTGAGTGTTATTAAATGAAATATAATTGGGACGGGATTCAGGAAACTTAGAGTCTTCCTATTTTCCTTTTGGGCTTGAGCATTACAGTGTGCCTCAAACATTTCATTTTTTAAACGTGATGGTTTTTTGTTTTAAACTGACAAATGCTCTGCAGTTCAAAACTATTGTTTAAGGTTTCTGTGCTATTAGCAGCTAACATAAGAGTAGGAAAATACAGGTATTACAGCCATTTTCTGCACCTTTCTCCTCTGTCAGTAGCTTTGTAAATTTTGTATTATGAAGACTTAGTAAGATTCACTGGAAAAAAACATTCCTCCCAGCTCCTGTGAATAACCAAATTGTACTTGTCTCAGATGTAACTCCATTGAATGCAATAGAATTATTGCAATTGTTCCAGCAAGAAAAAATACAGCATTTCATACTACACATTGAACTTATGGTTTGTTATGACTCATGTTCTGTTTTTTGAGATAGTTTGCTTCAGCAGAATCCAGAGATCAAATTTTCTCAGCAAGTAGTTTAAACTTCCACTAATTTTATCCTTTTTCTTAGGTTTCATAACCAAATACAGGATTTACCCAGCAGAAGCATTAGTTACATCCGTGTCTACATTCATATTTCTGACATCTGGACTCCATGAGAGCTTTACAGCAATGAAAAGCTTGCTCCGAACATACTTATCTCTCTTTTATCGAATTCTCCCACCTGGCATAAATGCTAGCAAAAAAAGGTTAGCAAAAGGTTGTCACATCTGGACGGAAGGACTACTTGTCAGATCTCATAATGGAAGGAAATTCATCTAAGTAGTTAAAGACTCCTTGCAGCCTGCTCAGAGCTATCAAAGTATCCTTTGACTTACCTGTTCACTTCTTACCCTCACACTGGCAAGTAGATTTAGGCCAATGATGCTGCTGGATATCCACACTGCTGCAACTATCAGTGCTTCACAGCAAAACACAGTTAGTCTGCTGATGGGCTAAATGTGGTTATTGGTATCAGACCCAAACATCTAAGTAACTTCCAAACAGCAGATGCCATTTTCAGTAAGAAAAAAAAAAAAGTGACAAAAAGATATTTATCATATACTGCAAAAGATTTCTTTTTCCTCCATATAGTGGAAGATGAGGCTACTATGAGGCTTCATATTCTTGGCACACATTTTTGGATCAGCTTAGTAGCAGGAAATCAAACCATCAAACATCACTAAACATAAGCTACAAGAGGTTCCGATTTTACAGTTACATTAGAAGCCATAAATAATACAGCATTGTGAAAGAGAAGATGCTAATAAATACATGAATGGAGCATGATGTTTTTTCTTCTACAGGTAAAATTTAGTTATTCCTGTCATTTCTTCAACAAGTCAGAAATTTTACTGGTAAATCTCAGCATTTGAGTTATACATGCACAGACCCTGGGAGTCAGGAAAAATTCTGTTCTACTTGGTTGTAGATGCAAATGATTGTAGATGTAGATGCAATGCATGGACTGTAGAATGTATGAAATGTAGATGCATATGATGGACTGATGATGCAAAAACATGCAAAAAAACCTCAACCATTCTTCTGATTTGGGACTCAGGAGAACTGACTTCAGTTGTTGGCTTTGACACAGGCACTTTCGTCAGACAAGCCATTGTCCATCTCAGCAAAACAGGGTTCTTCTGCCTCCCAACAGCCCATGGTAAATTCCCTGCTGCTTGAAGAACATGCCCACATCCACATCTGGAAAGGTACCCAAGGATGCTCATGAGTAGCCCAAAACACCTCAGCATCTCTCTTCTCTTGCAGCTGGCCTCATTGCCCATCTTACCTGGACATTCATGGTGTGCCTGGAAGATAATCATCTGGCAACTGATAATGGCTTTAATGCCTACATTAGCTACCACTACCTAATAAAATTCTTACACAGAGGGGGAGGGTGGAAGCCAGTACCCCAAATCCTTCGATATTTATTTCAGAAAGTACCTCTTGAAAGGACACACCCAGCAATGCTACAGCTGTGATAAATGTGCTTCTTGCCAGAGTATTTGGACTCCCAGTTAACCAGCAGTGTAAGTGGATAACTGTGCTCAGAGAATATTTCTTCACAACTCTCGAAGAATACTTTTGAGTTACAGAGATCAAAAGAGCTACACCAGCCAAGTGTTATTGGTGTATTGTATCGAGATCAGGTAGAAATAAAAGAAGAAAAAGGAAAACAGCAAAGTCAAATTGTTTTCCTCTGTCATTCTTTTCTTTTAATCAATATTTGTTTTCAAAAGTAAGAGAGTTCTACAGGGCTCTGGTTAAATAAGACCCTTTCTGTAATTATAAATGTACACATATAAGAGTCCTTTTAAAGGAAAATAATGCCCTACTGGGTATTTGGGAGAGAGGGCTTGTTCTCTTACAAATTTCCACAGTGCTCTGGGACTTAGTCCTCTGAGGATTCATAGTGCTGGTGGGCTCCCACTTTAAAGAACTTCAGATTGCTGAGGGTGGTGTTTCCCCTTTGAAGACTGTTACATTTTTTAACAGATCCTCCTTTGAAGATATTCATATCTGTGGGGTTCTCCAAAAGAGTTGGGGGAAAAGTCCCCTGTTGATGCTATTTACCAGGTTAGAATTTCAAACTTGGGAAAAATAGCTGATCCCTGAGAGGAGGATGCTCTTTTTGAAGCAGTTCAGATGGTTTCAGCAGGCTTTGCTTCTGAAGTTCTTATCGCTAGAAGGTGTCTGGTTTTAAAACTTTATAGTACACAATGTCACAGCAATACTGTGGAAAAAATAGCATTAATTTTTTTAAGGAAATATTAAATACATTGCTAAGAAAAAACTTTTTAAAGACACACAACCTCTTTGTTTGTTTGATAAATGCATAATTTGTGCTAAGTGTAAGGATTGTGCTCTCTCTACTACAATAATGTCAGCAGAAAGGTTCTTAATATACAAAGTCTTTAACAGACAACATTTGACGACTTAAAAAAAAAGTTCTGCTCTTTTAAACAAACTGTTTTTATGATCATAGGGTTAATATTATTAATAATATTTGGGCAACCTGAGTAGTCCTTTGCCAGAAGCAACATGTTAAGATTAACATTGTCAAGGTGCTCCTAATAAGAACTTTCCTGGAAAAATATTTTAAAACATATACCATACCAAGAGAGGGGTGATAGAAGGTAACAGAGCAGTGAGGAAGCACAATATGAAATTTCCAAATGGAAGGTAGGCATACAGGATGACAAAAATATTAAAAAAAAAAAAAAGTCTGTTTTGTGAGGCTTTTTGTAATGCATCAGAAAAATGCTTTGTCCTCCATGGTATTTCTAACAAAGGGCTTACAAGTTAACCAAATCCAAAATAAAAAGCTAGTTCTGCTTATTTTTCTTAAATACCAGACTTGTTACTACAAGCAGTCTACTGAAGTATTCTCCACCAAAGCTGTCATAGCTGAAGACAGTATTTCTACTGAGATTTCTAATATCTGGGTGTAGTACAACTGAACTTGGATTAAACAGAGGTAAAGAACAAATTGATGCAAAGAAAAATTAAACTCTTGGCTGTTGGAGGAAAGAGAGCAGAGCACCAACATTGATAGCTTTTCCTTCAGAAGACAAGTACAGAATGCCTGGAGCTCCTGTGCATTTTCCCAAGTAGGTTCCAGAGGGAGAAACTGAGGACAATAATACAAAACATTTTCCTAGCATAAAGTGTGGCTTTAGGTTCTCAGAAGCATATAGATTATAAAGAAACTCACTTCTGAAGATCTCATCTGAATATAAATCACAGCAAAGTGCGTTGACCATTCAACGTTGAAGAGTTATGTTGCTTCTCTGCTAGGATTCCAAGGAGTTTACTGATATGAAAGGAAATTTAAACAAATAACACTGTTTTATCCAACTAAGGGCAAGGTAGGTTTCATAGGTTTTGTAGGAATATTCTCATGTCAAATGTAAAGACATGAAAGTGCAGGTACACACATACAGAAAGAACACTTGAGCAACACAATCCAACAACAACAGATGCTGACTTCTTTGTGTTTTGACAACTATAAGCTTATGTAGACATACAGATGATACTCTGGTGTGGTATTTTTGGTTAGAAAAGAATGATTTCTTGCCCTGAAATTAAAGAACAGAGAGGAGAAAAGATTTGTAAATGGTTTCCCAAGTAACCTTGTATATTTGTCTTCTCTTTAAAAAGGCATCAAGCAAATATGGTGAACACACACAGAAAAGCCAAAATGAAAAAAGAAACCAGCAACAGCATAGTATATACTGATTAATGGATGCTATAGATATCTTACTGCTCTGTCTGCTTGGTTAGCTTTGTTTCAAATCTGATACAGATCTCATACTGCACAGCCGATCCTGAAATAGTCCGTGTTCCTTTAAATTCAGGCAATGCATCACTTTCTATTACCCTGTGTCACATCAGTCTATGACTGTAAAGGATGAGTTATGTGGACATGAACCAGCATGAGGGCCCAGTTCAGACAAATCTTTCATGAGAAAGTCAAATGTTCAAACAGACAAATTCTTTCTTTTTATTACAGCCCACATTGTTTATGTAGAAAAATTTAGAAAGGAAACCACTTGCTGCCTTAGATGTTACAGTCCCCTATGGTTTGTTTTGGCTTTTTTTTTTTGACAAAAATTCCTTGGAAAGCATTTTCCCAGTGGCCATTACAGTTACAGAGTGCCCAGCTTCCACTGGAAAAGAGAAGCCATTTACCAAATATTCTTTAGCTCCTAGTTCAAAACTCAGAAATAGATCTTTGTAGAATTACCTCCTTGGCATTGAAGGAGTTTATTGCCATTAATACCAACGTCCCTCAGCATTTTTCTTGTGGTACAAAGAGGCACTAAAATGGGAATGCTGACAAGGTTTAGTGGAAAAGAATCTCTCAGGCTGTGGTCCACACTAGTCTTTTGTATTAGACCAGCATGCAGTTAAACCTAAACTTCCTTAGCATCAGTGTAAACTCATGTGTTAGCACAAACTCTGGTTTTAGGCTACAGCACATCAGCCAGGTTTCCAGAAAAAAAAAAGCTAAAGACACAGACAGACCAGTAGGATGGAGCCAAATGTCTTCAGCTCTTTACTCTGGAACTTCACTACAGATTGCAAGCAAGTTAAATAACATTACAGAACATAATATAAAATCTAGAAGGACTTTCCAGGTTCTAATCATCAAGCACAAGAATTCCATTCTGCTGTCATCCTTAAGTACTGTATTTATTGATGTTATGCCTTCAGAAATGGAATTTCGGGCCCCATGAAAAAGCACTCAGAGTAAGGGAACATAAATTTGCTAATTATGAAGTATGAGTAGAATAATCACTCTTCTAGGAAATGGCTGATTTCAAAAAGACCAGCAAAAGTACAGCAAACCTGCAGCAAACCCTACAGCAAACTCACACACATATCTCAGAGGAGAAAAGGGAGAGGAAGAAAAGGAAAAAAGCCCCATAGGAGAACAGCAAGGGTGGCTCTCCAGGAACCCTGCTTCCCCACAGCCCAGATGAATGTGCAAAATGTATCCAAGATGCCAACGCTGTTTCTCCCAGTAGTCTTTCCCAGCTTTCTCATCTTGCCAAGCATTTGATTTTCCACTAATGTTTCATGTGAGGAGACCCCAACTGCTTTTCCTGCAGCATAAGCCCAGCATGGGAGCAATACCAAAACTCTTCACAAGGCAAAAGTGTTCCAGGGGTCCGTGCTGACCACCACTGTGTTATATGGCAAGCAAAACTGCAGTCTGTGTCACAAGGCTGCAAGGCTGAATTCTCTAATGCTCACAAAATGCCTTAAGACTGCAGAGCAGAAATCCATGGGGCCCAGACTAAAAAAAAGTTGGACTATTAGCCTCAAAAGTCACCTGCACACACACTGACCACACACTGTTATGACACTATTGTGTCATAAACATACATTTATTTAGTAAAAAGGATACAATTTGCCCATGGTTTCATAAGCAAAGTTAAAAATAAAACCACAGAAGGACAATCTTCCAGAGTATCTCTGTCTTGCAAGAGAGATGAGCATGATGAACATTGGTTAAACCAGAATTACTGTATTTTGTCTGATTTTAACTGCACTGCCAGGCTTTCTAAAGAGATTCTTCTGTCTAAAAGTGGAATTTTGAACTGAATTTCAATGTTAATGTTTGCAAACTGGAGAAAAAATGGACATTCTCAAAAACTCTTTCTCCCCTCATGCAATAGCAAAATATAAATTGGGGCATCAGTGATTAGAGCATTAAAACCCTATAAGTGACTCTTTTTTCTGATATTTTGCTTGATTTCAGTTTCACTCACTGCAAGGAGATTCTGCTTACTGTTTTATAGTAAATAAATGTGAATGTGTCCAGTTCTGCTGATTGTTATAATTCTGATAAATTATTTCATACCTTACTTGCAAGCACCTATATTACTGCCCCAGGGATAATGAGATACAGAAGGCACCAGTGTTATTGGTAGGCTGAAGGATACTGAGGAATCCAGGTAAGTGCTGCTTTGTGTCTAACTTTATGATCTGAAAAAAAAAAAAAAAAAAAAAACCACAAGTAGATGATAGCTAAGTGGTCACATGGCATCATTATGGTGTAAAAGGCACTTGTGTTAATTTCTTAGATTTTCTTTATCTGAAGTTGTCTTGCTCCTGAGGGGAAAAAAAAACAAAACCAAACATATGAGAGAAATAGGAAGCTGTATTCTTTTGAATATAAACTAAAACTGAAACAATACCACTACATAGGATGTAAATCCTCAGTCCCCTCTGTAATATAGAACCATCAAACTTGCAAACTCAATCTGCTCTTGTGCTGTGCCTTCCTTAACCAAGTAAATAGAAATGAAGGTTTTTGTGGCATTTACAAACATCTTACATAACTTGCAACCACTCCAAACTCAGCTGCCTCCTAATGAGAAACTGGATCCATAAGACACCTTCCTCAAAAGACCTTGCTTCTTTATGGCAGCTTGAGAGCCCACTGCCAGGGGTGGGTGTTTTGCACAAACAAATGTCAGACTGCATCTGGTGGGGTGACAATAGCTTCACACACATTTATCTGCCTTTCATTACTTTGTATCACACTCTCCAATTCTATTTACATTAGTTTCTATTTAAGATGAAATAAGGCTTCATTGATGCATCTTAACCGCGTTATTCAACACCCACCAGCTCACTGACAATTGCACATCAATACATTTTAGTTAAGCATCTGTTTCCTCATTTGCTCCCTTGTCAAATTTGCAATTTATGTCTGCATAACTTTTCACTCTGTAGCTGCACTCTGCATGAAACAGGTAGAGAATGCACAGCAAAATGCTACGCTTGTTCTTCAGAGCAAATATGTTCTGCAAGTTCATGCTGTGAAGATCTGAAAAGTTCTTTAGGGTTACACATAGGTGTGAAAACTGTTGTGATACTCTGTTGAAGCCATAGCCTCAGCTAGGTAATAATTAAATCATTAAAAAAAATTTAAAAAAAAAATAAAATTAAGGCCTTGTGTTCACATAAGAGACTTTCATATCAGCAAAAAGGGTTGTTGTTTTAAAAGAGGAATAGAGAAGATAGAATTTCATAAGTTCTTTATTGTGAAGTTGAATATTTAATTGTTAAAGCATCTTTCCTTTGTATCCTCCCAACTCCCTTCCCTCTGCTTCCCCCTTCCCAGAAGAAATCAGGCTTTTTCCCAAGTTTATATGGAACAAAAAAATATATTTTTCGTGGCAGCTGAAAAGCTTACTATCCAAATCCTGAATATTTTATAGAAAATAAAATGAAATTTATTTTTAAGTGCATTCTACCTTCAACACAACTGCATCCTCACAACAAATCTATTGCGTTGTCCTGACATAGTTACTGCAAAGGTTTTTCCTTTGCTGTCCCAAGGGCCCAATTGATTTATCTGCCAGAAGCCCAAAGCCCCAAAATAAGATCGCTTTGAGTTTACAGAGGTCATTTTTCATTGTCTAAATAAAAATTTCTAAACAAAAATCTCTCATCCTGTTAACCGCAGGGTCCTTATCTCCCCAGAGGCTACAGAAACCTGAGAGAAGCCATTTCAATTCTTTTATGAAGAAAGATAAAAGCAAGTTTTCGATTAGAAAGCCAAGGAAAGGCTTCTTATTAAATGGTGGTAACAGTAACTAGTCGAAAAGGCAAAACCGTTCAAGGAAAGGGGGAAAGGGAAATCATTATGCATGAAGCAAACACTATACATGAGGCTGCCAAGGCAATCTGAGGCAGTGACATTCGGGAAGGGAAGGGAAGTTCACAAGCCTTTGTAACTAGTTATAGTTCATTCCCACCTATTTAAAAAGAGCTGTTTTATCAGGCATGTTTTCCTAATTGTGTGTCCATAGCTTTATCCACCAATATTAACTGTGTTGGAGCAATTACGTATTCAGACCCACTTTCTCTTGATCTGTCATCATTCAAAGCACTTATGCAGCACTGACTGGGTTTTGAGATGGCATGTGATTCCAGCCCTGCAATAATAGATTCTGCAGTGCTAAGCTAAAAGTGGAATTATTAGAAGTTACTTCATATTCGAAGTTAAGGATAAAGTGAGATAAACAGAGACATTAATGGTGATGCACTGGGAAATGATCCAGACCTCTGAAAGGAAAAGATTTCTGCTGTTTGGAAAAATTCTCAGCATATATGGCTGAAGTACCCTATTAGTGTTTTCCTTTCTCCTTCCTACATAACAGAAGAAGAGAAATTAACAACATTTAGGACACTAGGTAATTCTTCAGGATGCCAGCTCTAAATATCTAACCTACCATTTAAAATGCCAAGCTGAAAAACCCACTTATAATTCCTTATGAGGAAAAAATCCAGGGAAGATTTTGAGAGTTCGTTACCCTTAATGAAGACAGGCATTCAGAGCATTTAAGATTTTCTCCTGCACTAAGCTATATTCCTAAATGTCTAGGTGAAATCACCCCATAAATGAGGGTGATAGAATCACATCCATCTCCAACGGTGCAAAAATCCACACTTGGATTTACCTGTGATTGTCACTGCTAAGACATTCCGGCCAACACTGTCTGTGGTCATGGCATACTGCTAGACAGCAGGTTTTCTTAATCTCTTATATCCTGAAAAAAATTTGGAAAGCTTAGGTGAATTTACCCATGCCTTTCCAGTTGTTTCCAGTACATCCTTGAATGTGATGCCTTTTTTTAAGTGGTGAGAATATCCTTACCTATCCAAGATGAAACAGTGTTTCCCTGGCCTCACAGATAGTTCAACAGAACCAAAAGGGAATTATATTTCCCTATTTCCCCACTTCCTTCCCTTGCATATCTATGATAACAGGTATTTTTCCTGCCCCAAGTTTATATTTGCAACTGAATTTATGCTCTTTAACGGAGTAAAAGAAAAATTTAGTTTACCCAATTCAAGTCAATAAGAAAATTTTACGTTTCTAAAGGCAGCACATCTCTTCTACTTCAGTGAGGTCAGGATTCTACCTCTAACATGTAGCTTTGTGATGTTAATAACTTCAGCAGACACAATTTAATTTATGCAGCCATCTTTTTTACCTGTATCTTACTTTTATGTATTTCTATACTTATAATAGAGATATCTATCTCTAATTTTTTTTTAAAAAGCTATGAAAATTAGATTCCAACTAAACCACAATTTACCAAGCTTACTTCATTACTTTTCATATTTAAATGTATCATCTTTGCAAGGAACAGTCATACTGTTCAGAAAAGTCCTGATCTAACCCCTAGTGCAGTTGGTGGACACCCCCCCACACTCTGACTGCAGCAGGAGCAGGATCAGGCCTTAAATGTGGGGCTTCTTAAGATGCCTCTTTCTCATGTACCCATCTAGTTGTTGAACCAGGTGTAGCTGAGAAATGCCTGACTGTTTCAAGTAATGCAGGTGCCTTGTAGAGTAGAGTTCACAAATTTGATTTTTTGAGGGTAAAATATGCTGTTTCCCAAATGTGCCTTGTTGCAAATTTTTTTTACTATTACTTTTTGTGGGAAATGGATTTGTAGAGAGCTCTCTGAATATCTTGTACACCTTGTGTATGTTTGGAATCTAAAATGTGAAGATTATTTAATGTGTCCAAATTGACAAAGAATGATGAGAAGAATTAAAGTTTTGAAATGACTACTTTTCATTTTAGTCCTTGAGATCGTTTTATCCTTAGCAAGGAAAGAGTTAAAGAGAGAAGCTGATCACACAAAAATCAGAAACCGCATTTAAATGTTTCTTTAGTCTAAATAAGGCATGGTGCGATCTGATTTTTGGAAGTCAAAGATAAGTAAATAGAAAATAAGGCCCACATTTGTCATAGTAAGGACAATTAGCCACCAGAACAGCAGAAAACACTGCCAAAAATGATGTCAAGATTGGTCACATTTCTGAAAGGAGAGCCTTTTCTTTGCAGTTACTGAATGGAAGACAAGGATTAATATCAGGATGTCCTACAGCCTCTGCTAACTAGGAGGTCTGACAAGACAATCCAACAGCCCCTTCTGGCCTTAAAACCCTTCAAATCCGTGAAACCCAGGAACACTTTCTGCTGGAACACATTTGCTACAACTGCTGTGATTCACCTTCCTTGCTACTCTCTGGGGCTCCCTGCCAAACAGAAGAAAATAAGGTTTTAAGCCCAGAAGGATTTTTACAGTAATACAAGATATTGATCCCTGTGTTGTTTTCAGCAGCAGCTTGTTTTTCTGTCCAGGTTCCTTAGAATCCCAGTGTGTCCAGCAGGTTAATGCTGAGTAACTGTAAGATGTTAGGAAAACATGACACACAGAGTTATATTATCCAGAGACAGCAAGAATGGCATTGGCATAGATCCGAGCCAGTGTTTGTGTTTATTAAAGTCTGGTTGTATACCGAAATTCCTGTGATAGCTTACAGTCAGGAGCACCCGTTCTGTGCTAATTTAGGTTAGTTAGGGTTGTGCACCCTCAAAAGGCCACAAAATTAATGGAAGACAGGACTGATGCTTGGGAAGCAGCACAAGCACAATAAGCCGCTTATCAATAAATGCAACAGGCTGCAACCTTACTGCTTAGAAAACAGAGCAAATCTCAGCTCTGTCATTTTGATAGAAAATGCTGTGCTCCGTTCTTCTTTCCTTGGGCCTGAGTAAAAATTCAAGACAGGATAGAAGAATTGATTCTTCTCACTGTTTCAAGATACCTCTTGGTGTTTTAGGGATCAAACTGATGCCCAGGAATAACATAGCTCTTTGCATCAATGAATTTTCTATCACTTATTAGCAATGAGAGCCTCACAATGCTTTTAGATAGTTTTTAAAATCACTTGCAGGAATTTTTTGCCTGATTTTTTATTTCTTTTGAGTACAGGTAAAGGTTCCATCAAAATAAAAATTTCCTGAGGATTAGGAAACAGCCATCCACAGTTAGTCAGAGCTGTGTAATTTAGTCCGTAGTCTCTGCAGGTGTGGCCAATACGGTGGGGGTTAAAGATTTCATTACAAACATTTCTAAACAAACCATGGCTCTGATGCATCTTTGTTACTGTCATTGAAAAATACAATGTGAGTAATTTCCAAACTGTGGAGTTCTCAGCTGATACTGTTGATCTGTGCTTTTCCCCTGGAAAGACTATGCAAGTGCTGTCATACAGGTTTTCCTAGAGCTGTAACCATTCAACAGAACTCCAGAAGTTGATAGTCTAAGAGAAAGCCACTGTATATGCATTACAAGACCAAACAAAGACTGTAGAGGTTGGTCTGTATCTGTTCTTCCCTTGCTGTATGGTTGAAATAGCAATGAAAAAAAAAAAGGATTTTCCATTTTGCATATTTTAGAAAAGTCTATACTATGAATCTTTAATGTTCTATTGAGTTACAGCCTTTAAACAGTCAAAATGGAAAGTTGGGGGAGGGGGGAACTGTATTTGTTACACAAAAGGAACAAGGCTGATACATGTTCCTTGACATGGTGGCACTGTCTGTTTAATTTCCTTAACTCTCTGAGATGTTTGACCACCACTTGCTCACATGTCCATGGTAAACATGCACCAGGCTTAGGCTTAGAGAGAAGTTTCCTTTCAGGTGAATTCAGCAGCGCTTCAGGACAAGTCTGGAGTCTTTTTTCTGCAGAAAGGGCCACAGAGCATAGCCAGGATCACCTGGGCAAGTCTTTCCTAATCCATTTCCACTCACAACACAGTCCTCAGGTTGTGCTAGAATCCTGATCTCTCCTTGTCTTGCTACAGGAAACAACTGTTGTGTCCCATGACAAATTAACCTAACCAAACTCCCTGGGCTCAGGATAATGTTTTACTGGTACAACAGATGCAGCTTGTGGTTTAGAGGATATCTGATGAGGTAACTTGAAGGTCCTCTGAAGCTATGCAACTTGTTGGCATTTAAAAATCATAGACGTATTAACAAACATCTGTTACGCTACACATCATAACATTTATTGTAACATACCGTACAATATGCTGCACCGTGTTAGTGATAATAATAACTATGATAATTACACATACAAAAAAGGATGTGCAACTCGAAAGCATTAAGTAGAACCAAAATATAAATCTCTCTGACAGAGTTCTCATTTATAATGTAAAACCTTACATGAAAGAAAAACACAAACAGCACAAGACATCTGAATTGCAGCTCCGATTGAGATCCAAACAAACTAAAGTTAGGTGTAAGGGCAATGTGTACCCAGGGACATAAATAAATAAAAGGAAGCAAGAAAATAGCCTCTTTTTACATCCAGACAGTCCAGAGAATAATAATGTGCTAGTTTTTCAAATCCAAGTACCTATTGAAGATTGTAATGATTTCAGTCTAAAAAGCGAAGCTGGAAAGCCTCTTCAGAGATTGCAAGCTCCCACTGTGCAGAAACATTGTGTCACTGCACACGGGTGTAATGGAGACAGACAAAAGAAGTAGTTCAAGGAAAGACGTGGGGAAGCANTGTTGGAGGGGGACATGGTTGAGTAATTTCTTGCCCTAAACTGAAAATGCTGCCTCAAAACTGATTACGCTGCAAGCAGAGAAGCTTAAGGTATCCTTTTATTTTGCTAGAAGTGGTACCAAAAATTTGCCGTGACAAAGACCGCAACGTGGTTTGTGGTTTTCCACACATTCTACAGTAACCTACCCTTCCAAACTGATCGCTGCAGTCTTCTCCGCTGACTTTTCCATACAAAAAAAAATTGAGAAGCTGTGTTAAGGGCTGTGTTAATTATCCTTAAATTTGTGTGCTTGCAGCTTGTTTTACTCTATGTGTTTAACTTTCTTTAAAAAAATCAGCATAGTTTTTTACACAAATAAAAGGCACACTAATTAAGGTGAAATTACTCAGACTACTTTAGTTTATACAAATATTAAATCCTGGATTATCATTTAAAGATGCTGAATACCATAAAGCATCAATAGTAATTATATTTTATTTACTTTCAAGGGTTGATCCTGTACAATATTTATGAGGTATACAAAAATATTGTACTTTTAGGAAATTAAGTTTTCAGGAATGCATTATCTAGGTTTCTTGTTTTTTCTTAATCAATTCACACAATAAATCCATTCAAATTCATGTTTTTAACTAAAAATGTTGAGAAAAATATGACATTTTTATAAGAGGTCAAAAAGTCCAGAAGATATTTTTAAAGCCTTTTTTTAACATAAAAATATTAAAGGGAAAGAATCTATTTAAGACTTTGAGTTTAAATGAATCCATGTACGTGAGAGTTGCAGAGCAGCACTGACAGAAAGAGAAGTGAAAGGGGAAATTCAGGATCCCTCTGTTCTTATAGGAAGACATTCTTCATTTTGATAAATACAAGTGTCAAAGATTGATATCTAGGCAATTGTCAGACACCTTAGAAAAATACACTAAGAGGCTTCTTTCCATACTAGATAAAGTTATTCCAACTCTGAACCTTTACTTCTTTGAGTACAGTTGAGGTCTTTGTGTTTCTTGACACTTTTCAGTCAATACTTTTCCTGAGTAAAGGCCTAAAGAAATGGAGATATATTTATAGAAATAGCCACTCAGAAGTTCCCAAGGAAGGCAGCCAGGTTATTGCCAATATCTGGATTCCTAAGCCTAGAACACACATTTTGCTCTTGGCAAGTGGCAGTGACAAGCCCTGACAGAGGGGAAACTTCTGGGCATTAATCCATCCCACAGGCAGTTGCTGGGATGGAGGATGCAGGACAACCTCTCTAAGCATCTCGGCTGCTGAAGCAGGAAAAGAAGCAGCAGTAATTCTGAGTTGGAGACATTTATGGGACATTGAAAGGAGAGGAAATTCCTTCAAAGACCAACTCTTGCAGGCCTTTTTTACAGTGGATTACTTCATTTCAAGCTTGTGGCACATATTAAAGCAATGACATTAGATCCAGATTACGTGCAAAATACCACTACTACAGAGGTTAGAAATTTCAAATAGAACAAGAAAAACAGAAGAAATGATACTGTGCAATCAAATGCGCAGTCATACTTTGTCAGTAACGCATATATGCAAAACTCTTCAGGTGCAGAAATCTTCCTTTTCAAAACCATGCTAGAATTGAAAGCTCTCTGGTGATTCAGAGCTTTCACTTTCTCATCTGATGGTCATGCCACACAGAAAGAGAGCCCAGCCTTTCACTTTTTCCCTTAAGTACCTTAGCTAAATCCCAGCTGGGTGCAGCAAAACTCTGATCGATAACCATAACTCATGAGATCAGATGTCTCTAACCTGTAATTATAATTTCTCCTGACCATAGGTTCTAATCATCACTATGAAATTTGGAACATAACTAAATAATTTTAATCCTAATAACATTAGTAAATCTCTGATATGCACCCTGGAAACCATTCCAGCAATGTGTGTTTTATGTCATTTTCTCAGGATTCAAAAATAAATAAAAATATGAGGAAAGCAGAAAGTAAAAACAGGAAAAAAATAGCAGGATGCTGCTGCCACTGATGTCTATGGCAACTGGCAGAAATCCCATGCATTTTAATGGGAGTAAGATTTTCAATTTTTAGTACTTTTGCCCTACATATCTTTCACCTTCAGCTTTTCTCAACAGCATTGACTACATGATGTTCTGAAAAATGAACCTCCAAAATGCAGTTTTGGCCTGTTGGAAAGGTTTATTCTTTTTTTTTTTTAACTTATGCTCAAATTTCAAACATGGGCATAAGGATTATATTTTTATTTTACTACATAAGGGGAGTGAACAAGTCTTGACACTGACAGAACACTTTATGTGATATTTAGCAACAAAGAAGGAAACTCTGTAAGCCCAGAATTCACAGGAGCACCAGTTGGCTAAATTCATGGCACGGTGTGGGAAAATTACCTCAACACTGTCTACTTTTGCTGATTTTTCCTTATGCTGACACTTCTGATGCCCTGAAAGTTGCTGTGCTCACATCCTCTGCTGCTGGTGTCAAAGAACACTCTCAGTCTTCACATGCCAAGATGAGGAAAACCTATTGCAATGCCCAAAAGACTTAACTCCTGTCAAATATATTCATTTAACACAAGCACTCTGGTCTATGACTCTGAAATCTTAAAGTGATGGCATGAAGCAGGAAGGAAGGGGAAAAAAAAAGCAGTAGCTTTTAAAAGAAAATCTTCAGTTAATGGGTAGAACCACTCCAGTTCATTGTAAAAGAAAAAGACAAAAAGTATTGGCCACAAAGACAGAACTGGATTTTCAGATTAGTGCTGTACACAAAGAATTGTACACCATCCTGCTGAAAAATAGTAACTTAGAAATAACTGCCTCACATGAAAAACAACCTACTTGATCATACACTTGAAGATGCATACAGTCTTTCTTGTGTCCAGACTTCTCCTTGAAGACTACTTTTGTCACTTGGGTCAGTTTTCGACATTGGTGTAGATTTAGTATTGTTAAATGCTGTATCAAAAAAAAAAATTAAATTGTTCAGCTATTTGGGTGAAGTATTAATTTTTTTTTTCTGTTCTTGCCAAGACTATAGAAGCCCAGTGCCTAGTGAAATTCCTTCATCCTTGCTACAGATTCCCTAGGCTAAGCAACAATCCCCCTCTACTTCTTTGCCCTCTCCAATTCATTAAGTTTACACATATGGAGATAAAACACTTTCAGAACAGGGCCAATAGCAAGCCTGTCACATCAAGCTCCTGGCTCTATAAGGTTACAAGAATGTGTTCCTACACATGTAAAGATTCCCACTGGTGTTAGCATCCCCTCATGTGTTCACAGAACACAACAGGGTATCTTGATTTGGAAGGGGGCCATAAAGATCATAGAATCCAACCCCTTGCTCCTCACAGGACTACCAAAAACTAACTCAGAAGACCATGCAGGCCATTTGTTTGATTTATGACATCCACCAGCTGGGTTGGTTTTAGATTTCACGGCTGTAAGGTCCCTGCCCTACCTCTTTCATCATACTGCCACCCAAATTTACTTCATTTTGCAGTGTACACAAACAAATGAATAGAAATTTAATAACCTCAAAAAAGACTCAAAGAATGCAGTGAGGGTAGATGAAAAAACCTACCAACATCTGCAAGGCAAATGAAATAATCTATCTGTGCAGACCAGGAAGTGTCATATGAAGGTTTGCACATTCCTCTGAGCCCTCATGTTGGAAAGAAGTGGATCAGCTGGAGTCAAATGTAAATCATCAGGCCTGTGAGGAAAGCCCAAAGGAACTGAACCTGTTTAACCTTAAACCAAAGAAAATGGAAGGAGGCATTTGAACAATGACTACAGTGTAGAAGATAATTATATATTTGCTTAATCCATTCTGGGTAAAAAAAAAAAAAAAAGGGGGGAATAGACTTAAGTTTCTGATTTTAATAAAGCTCTGGACAAGATTCCCTGTGCAGCAGTGAAACTTCACCCCACTGATGGTCTTCCAGAGCAGGCAGGACAGACTTGAATGATACAGGTGTACATTGATCATGCAGTGGGACCATCAAATTTGTGATTACACACACAAATGCAAAAAACCACTTTCATCCTTTTTATTTTTTAATCATTTATTCTTGAGAAGAAACACAGAAAAGTTTTCAGTGGTCAGGAGGGACGGCAGAAGCTGTTTGTCTGTCTCACATTCCTTCCCCTTTTGCCTTCTCACTCATTTTCATAAATTTTATTTTCATAACTTATTCCAGAAAAGGAACAATTTCTTTTCCTTTGCAAAGCACCTAAAGGTTCAGGTAAAGTAAAAGCTGGGTCTGAATGACCCTTTCACATGATGACACTTAAGAACTAGGATTTTTGTAAAATACCTGCATTTTCAGACATTTGCCCATACAAGTACATACTGAAGATTCTGATTTTTTTCCACCCACTTCATTCTCAGAACTGTGCAATGAAGTAGCTGTAGCAAAGGGAACGGTGTGGGTATTGCCATTCACACAAGGATACACTCACAGCTTTTGTGTTTGTTTGGAGACTACCAGCACTTTCTGTACAGTCAGAGAAACAATTTTATAGACAATGGAAGAATTTCTACTGAAAAAAAGATGTTTGAAAACACAACACATACTTTTTACTAATCTTAATAATAATTATAAACTTGCAGGAACTTCTGAAACAAGAACATAAGAAGATACAATGAGATGTATAAGAGGAAAAGAAGAGACAATTAATAAAGAGATATTCAAAATGCATTATCGGAAGCAGGTAATTTTGTGAGTTCTCCAAGACTAAAGCTTTGAGATTTGATTCAATCACAAGTGATCTGTAGAACTGCTGTTAAATTTCTTATTCTTGCTCGCATCAAAAACTAAGATTTGCTTTAATAGGGGTTGAAGATACACAGAGAAAAAAACCAATAATTCTGAGGGATTATGCTGCCGGCTTTAGCCCTTCCTGCATTTCACCTGGGAAACACTAACAAGTGCTGCATTTCTTTAATATCTAACCTCTGCAAACAAAAATTGCTCATTTAATTTTAAATGTAGGATATGACCATGATCTTGTTTCAGTAAGGGACTGTTTGACACTTTAAAACATTCTTTTCTTAAAGTAATCACAGTATTGTACCTCATACTGAGGTTTGGTTTTCCTCAGATAGTCTTTATAATCAATACAGCAAAGGGAGTCAGTACAGCAGAGGGAATGCAACATTTCCTGACATCACCTATTTATCTAGCACAAAACTGGAAAGATTTTGAAGGCAATGAAAACAATTCAGAGAGAGCAAGGTCTGGCCACTAGTTCTGCCCTGGCTATATTTGTTGATTCCTTAATTCACCAGGAATTTGAGTCTCCTCACCCTGTTTCTGTGTACAGTGTTGGATTTGAGCTGCTCTTTACTATGTTGGGGTTTTTTTTCTCTTCTTGTTGTATTTTTTCTGAACACTGAAGTATTTTTTAAAATACTAAAAAGAGCACACAAACATGCAACTAAACCCAAAAAATCAAGCATGGCACAGTAGGAGAAGAAAGCTTCTGGGGAGAGAAAGCAAAACTGTGTGACAGATGGAAAAGTCTCAATGGATGAATGGTACTACTACAAATAAGTAGCAGGCAGCCAGAGGGAATCAAATAATGATTATAGAAGAAAAATGAGGGTTAAAAAATGGGGTAAAAAAACCTTCAGCACTGGCAGAAAATTCAAGAGTAGCAATGTATAATATTTGTATAAGGGAGGTTTAATGCTTTAATATGCTTTCCACAAACAGGGAAAGCAGTAAAGACAAAGAAGCCAGACAGCTGACAAGCATGCCAGTGTGGACAGTAAAAAGCTCAACGTGTCCTTGGAGAGGAAGGAACGTACTCCAGGATTCGGTCTGGCATGCCCCCAAACCTGAACAGATTACTTTCTGACGATCAATACCTGTAACCACCAGAGGCCTGTTGGAGTGTTTAAAAAAAAATAGAAAAAATCAGCTTCAAAGAGACCTGGTCCCGAGCTCACATTTTATTTTTGCCACTGGGTGCTGAGGTAAGAGCCTTGGACAAGGCTCATTTTTCATCTCTTTATAGGTCTGCGGATTGAATATGAAGTGTCGCGGCATGTTCTCAGGGCTTCGCTCCGTCGGTTTCCTGTCCCAGAGAGGAGCACTCTCAGGATGACACTCGTCCCCTTTGACCAAAGCTGGTATCAGATCTTTCACAACAGCCTGGTTAATGTCTCCTTTAACATCCATGACTCCTATCCACCTACAAAGGAAAAAATAAAATCCTTATTGTTTTCTTAATTTAAGTCCCATTCCCTTTGGAGAGAGATAGAAAAATCAAGAAGGTTCCTCATTTTGTTTGAAATGTCACTGATCAACAGTTATATCCAAATACAGCTTAGCTATTTTAGAGAAGTACAGTGGGCTCTTTTTCACATATTACAGTATACCTGAATAGAAATTAAATCTCAGATTTTTCCCAAAGGTATAATTTAATCACAAGCACATGCTGAAAAAATGCATTTAGACATTACTATGAGTAGGAAGCAATAATTCATACATGTTTCTGGAGTCACAGAGTGTTCAGTATAGTTTGATGTCTCCAATTACAATCCCATCTTTTTCTCTCTCGCATTTAGCTTAATTTTCTTTTGTCTTTCCCCCATTCACTTTTCAAATACTGCAAGGCAGTGCATATTTTCCAGAAAGAACTGATGAAATTTATTTTTTTGTCCATCTAGCTTTGTTGCTGTAAACAACTGATCTGAATAAGGGAAAACAGAGAAGAACAGAAAATCTAAGCAGCTTTTTAAGGAAACAGCAAAAGAAAAAAAAAGGCAAAAAAAGGAAAAAAGAAAGAAAAAAGGACTGTATTATTAATAGCAAACTCCAGGATGATGGATGAAAAGAACAACAATATCCTTTAATCATAAAGCACTAACATTCCAGCAGTGCTGGTAAGTGACTGGAGCAGTGAAACCATTTGAGACTTAAACAGATGGATTAGGAAAGGTTCCACTGTGGGTTCCTGGACAGATTTCAAAACAGCAGCCTGGTTAACTAATGCACAAAAAGCAAGTGATTCTTCCAATCAATAAGCTTTTATGTAAGCATATTTGAGTTATAATATTTTAACACAGCAGACAAGTGGGGAATCAGGAACTCCTCATGCTGGGCTAGCAAAGCAATAAGTTTTACTTGAATCTGGAGATCTCTTTTTCCCCAGCAAATTGCAAAGGGATTTTATAGCTAATGTTGTCACCACATGTTCGTCAATATATTAACAGCTCCTGATGGTTTTGTGAAAATGATGGTGAGTTCCAAGACCAAAAGATGCTTTTTTTTACAAATATTTTTTAAAATACTCCTTTAGGGAGAACTTAACCAGATTTTCATTGAATGAAGGAAACTACACATAAAATTAATCATTGACAACCTTTCGTAGTGAGCACCCTTTCCACAAATAATTAGAGAGGGAGTACAATCAAAAGCCCAGTTAAAGGGCTAATTTCCTTCAGCATGCTAACATTTATCCTAGGTAAGAAACAGAAATTGAAAATGTTAATGGTTTATATGGATGTTTTTGCACATTTTTATTTCAAAATATCTTTTAAAGGAGGTTATAATTTTTAAGGAATTACTGGCAATGACTACTATGTCTCTTTCTCTTAAATGCCCAGTTGCAGATAGAAGTATGATATTTCATAAAGGTTTCTAAAAGTGACCTACCATAAATCTTTATATAAAACGGTGGTATTTTTTTAATTAGTATTATTATTACTATTATTAGTAATAACTTGCATTGTTCCAAGTATAGAAACAAGCACCACAAGGGGAAATTTCAGGCACAAAGGAAAATTTCAGGCTTTTGTATGATACTTGGAGTTCTAGGCCATGGTCTCTAGTACTCTGTTTATACCATAATCAAGAGACATGCAAATTTATACAGTTCACTAATACAGGCTTCCCCTTCCCAGCTGAGATGTGGCTACAACATATTTGATCTTAAATCTTACACTTATTCAGATAGGAATTTTGCAAACACTTTGATAGTGTTTCCTAAAGACTAATCTTTCAGCATTTTAAGTTTTCACATTTTGGGGTATCTATTTGGTTTTCAGAAGAAGTCTTTTTGAGACTCTTCATGGCTATCACCAAATTACATCCACCTGTAAAAGTCAGAACCAAGAGATGTATACACTGATTATGAGCCCCAATGGAGTTTCAAAAAACCCCCCACACTAATATTTGACCAAGTAAGAAGGAACTTTGCAGTTTTTCAAGAATCAAATGTCTCATTTAGTTATAAATACATCCTGCATTTTTCCAGCATACAAAGTAGTCATTACATGTGTAATACATGTGTAATATTTGTCACTGGCTTCTTGCCTGCTAGAAACCAGGTTGTAACTGCACATTTTGATGTCCCAAGGACTTTGCTCTGAAGTATCAGGCTGTCGTGGTGCTAGGACTTTTCCTCTTTCCATCAAGGAGTTTGGACTTCATGACCTATGGGGTTGCTGGCTTTCCTGGCTCCCCTTTAAATTGCCAGCCAGGACCTCTGCTTAGTACATGTGTAGGTCTGAACATATATATATATTTGCCTCGAGGTTTACAATACAACTGTTCTTCATAAACTGAAAAAGGATACTGAGGGAAAAAGTGCCTACAGCCCCAAAACAAAAAGTTTGTTAGTCTGCACTATAAGAATAGTATTTTTCAGTCCCCAGGGTACAACCCTCACAAGATTAAATGTCATTCATTGTCGGAGTGAATAAACAGTTGACAGAAGCTTGTAGTAAACCTGTAGTATTCAGTAAAATCCTCTGAAGACAGCAGAGAGAGTTCCTTCCAATTTTCTGAATGCAGTCTTCCCCTTTCTGAGACTAAAGCCCTCTTTTTCCTTCTCAGTCTACATACCAATTGTAAGTATAAAGTCTTTTCCTTTTTACTAGTCTCAATTTCAGACTGAAGGTGGAAGAGGAGGAAGAGCATTATAAGAAGTCCTGCTCTTGCCTTTCCTCTGGGCCAGTTTGTCTCTAACTCAATCCCCATCAGCACACACTGCGTGTAGTGTTTGGAGCAATGGCAGCATAAATTCTCTCTGCTTTTTCTAGTTATTCAAATTCTGTGACATTTTGTGATGATCTGAGGGCATGTTTACAAGCAGTAAAAATATACTGATGTCATGAATAGACTAGAACCCAGATGCTATGATTCAACTTCAGCTGCCAATTACTGCTATTTTGAATACAAACAAATCTGAAAGTAAAAACATCAAATTAAGGATATTAAATATGTTAAGCAGATTTTGAAGTATTACCCTATTTCTACTTTAAAGGGAACTACAAATTCCAGAAAAGGAATAGAGTTCTTGCCTACAATTAAAACAGTAAACAGTATTATATTCTGTGTAGCTCTTAGGAGTTTGGTCCCCCACCGTTATCTGTGGGATGCTTCACACTGCCACAGTAGGGCAGTTCAACATTTCAACCTCTTACTGTAAAAATTAACCTGCTTTTTCTAATACATTTTGAACTCTGTTCACAGAAGCCCACATTGCATGAAATTCACAGGCCCCCACAGAGATAAAATAATTCTCCTTTTTGGTTCACCGCTGAGGAATGCTAAAAATAGTTGAACATACCAGGAAAAAAAACCTCCTTTGGGGACTGCAGTGTCTTTGCTTCACTGGAAAGAAAACAAATAAATAAGTATATATGTGTACAATTGCATCCAATTTCTGTATACTACACCAAGTAGTTAGTCTACATTCTGGAGATTCCTGAATCTCCCACCTATCTAATTATTATATTTCTATATTCCAATTGTAGAAGAACACTGCATTAATCTCAATTGCTGAATAACTAATAGCTACTGTTGCTTCCATTTACTGTGAAAACATCTTAAATGTTAACACATGTAAGAAGCATATAATTTTGTTTAATATATAGATATATGTGCACATATCTAAATGAAGATGCACTTACATGCACATATAAGCATATATGTGTGTAAAATTATCTGCTGTGAAAAAAAAATCCTCGTTGACATCTATATCTTATTGTCTGACTTCAGATTTTTCTGGGTGGCGACTTGCATCACTGGCATAATGCTTACATGGAGAGGTTGGGTTGACTTGAGCCTGAGTCACTAAGAGGACAAAGGTTTTTCATTAAAACCTTGCTGATTAGCCCTAAAAATGACACTGGTGACCTTGGAGACAGCACTAGTTTTCTTCACTAGAAGCATGGAAGATTTGAAACTATTAAAGTCCTGATGTGCAGATATACAGAGATCTCAACACTTTGATCTGCTCTACTCTCTTCTGAGTTATTTTTTGGACTATTTTTAAGGAAGATGTATCAGCAGTAAGATCAGTTAGAGTACACGTCATCTTGAAATGTTCCCATATACTACAATATACGTGAAAGGCATTGAATCACACTTTTATAAAGAGCACTACAAACTTATCAGAAGTTGAATAAAGGACGTGTATGTTCATTACTGGCTGTGGTGAATTTCTTTTTGGATGCTATGTGTTTTAACAGCCCTTTATTCCTGTCTATATGCCTCTCTAAGTAGAAACAGTTTTATTAGATGTTCTGGCAGCCTTCAGATTATATTCACACAAACAAACAAGGTATTACTTGGTGCCAAAACATTTGTATGGGTACTGAACAATCATCATTAAAGCAGTCAACATTAAGCATTCAGAAATGGTTAAAACTCAAAAGCATTTAGGTAGATATAGGTTTTTCATTGTCTAAAAAATAAAAGAAGTTTTCAAACTGGTTTTCACCTATCTACAGACTTTTCAATCAACTCATGCTTAAATAAAGGGATATGTGAAAGTGGAAATGTTAAAGTGTCCTTTAACCATTGATTTTAAATATTACCCCAAATTAAGAATAAATATAAATGAAAACCCCTGTTAGATATTACATCTATATGTAGCACACTTTTTAACATTCACTATATATGAGAGTAATCATGTTTTTATTCATGCAAATGTTCTTGTAGGAAGCACCTGTAGTGAACATGGTGTTGTAATGAGATATGTAGGTCATATCATAGAGAATGACTGTAAAATTTAGCCACTTGATGCACTTGCAGGTGTGAAACATCTCAAAGGCTCTGTTCTGATTAAATTAATTTCAAATTCTGTGACAAGAATTAACATGCCCTGTGCAGGACTGGGTGCTGAACATGCAAAGATATTTATAAATTCCTCTTGATGCTCTTAATATTAGGGTAATCAGTTTGCTCTTTCCTCTCCATTTGTAATATTTATTTCATGTAGTATAAGACATTGCCATTTCAAACGATTTCTGTTTCTTTGGCTTAAGGAAAAAAAATCCTAAGGTTTTTTTTAGTACAACTCTCCCCTAGTCACTGTTATCACTAAATCATGAGGCTCAGGACAACACAAGGCCAAGGACAGAATTTTGCATATTCTTTGTATAAGGTTCTGTTTTTCATAGGGGTTTTTTTTGGTGGGTTTTTTTTTTGGTTTTTTTTTCCATACTAAAGAAGTCAACTTTAACTCAGAGGATAGGTTTCAATATCATGCCTGCCTCTGTCACCAACAGACCAGTGGCCAACAGATGGGCATACTACTCACGGCCTCTGCCTTCCATCCTCCAGGACTTACCAGCCCTTCATCTCCTTGCAGATCGACCATTTGGACCCAGAGCAAGTCTCAAGCTACTGCATTTGTCAGAAGATGCCTTCACTCTCTCTCAGTGCTCCACTTTTCTATATCTTAATCTGACTCCTATAAAGAGTCTAGAGTTACTCAAGTCTGAATGACATTCCTAATCCACCAGTAGTTAGAGCTGAACCATGACTCAAGGCTTTCCTTATCCCATAGTCCAGAAATGAAGCTTGGTAGGTCTCTCAGAAGAGCCCAGGCTTTATCTGGGCCATCAAGTCAGCCACAAAACCATGCAAGTTAATTGGAAGCATTAAACTGAGAAGGATTCTGAATCAAGCCATGACCGCTATTAGCAACTGAGTACTGGGGTAAAGGTGGATAATAATTTTTACTATACATAATGATTGTCTTAAATTTGCACATTAGGCAAATCCTCAGACAGTGCATGGGGTCACCAGAAATCATGCTCTGAGGTTCAGCAGTTGCACAAATACACAGAGCTTACGTGAACCAGAGAAATGAAACCTGTCCAAGATCCTAAAAGCTCCCAAACCGACATGCAGCTTTAATGTGAGCAACTGTAAGATGATTTATTTTTTTTCAGATCAAATACACAAAGTTCTGGATGTAATTCTGTTAAGCAGTTTTACATCTTGCCACTAGGACTTTTATTTTTTTTTCCTCTGTGCTAAGCTTTAATATCCTTTCAAATGCATTAATGTGTCCCTGGAACAGACGCTTAGAGACTCCTGCACGCTTTGAATATTTCCACTTTAAAGAGGGCTTTCAATACTTACTGACTCTATGTACCACCTCACTGGCACCAGAGCTTGTAAAACACTGAGGAAAACGGCTCTTTGCCCAAAACATGTCCGACAAGAAAAATCTTGCTTCAGGTCACCCTACAGTTAAGGAAAAAGAAGAGGTGGGACCATATAAAATATCTCTTGGAGATTTATGCAAATATTTGTTTCCCTTTCAGTTGATTCCCATGTCAGAGGCTTGCATTTGAATTTCAGGTGTGAGCAGTTCCTATATGCCAAAGAGAGACTGGGGCAAAACCAGTAAACTCCAACCAGATTCTTTCAAAAAGCTCTGTATTCTTTTTGTCTTTAAATGCTATAATGCAGCTCAATATAATGGTAGGAGTTAGCGTATTAGAAGGGTTAATTTCAGACAAACAAGATATGGCTTTTAGTTAAAGGTTCAACATGCAATGTCTACACTCCAAGTCTGTGAATAAGCCTGAGTTCTAACAAGCCTCGCATACTTTCATTTTTATTGCAAAGAATTTCCACATAAAATATCTAAATAAGACTGCATGTTTCCACCCTATAATAATTCATAGTAGACAGGTAGGGCTGAAAAAAATGTCACTGTAATACTATTTTTCAAAAAAAACTATTTGTTTTGTAATTTGATCCTCTGGACATCTCTAAATGCTTAGTTGAGTAACTTTGGTTAGACACCCTGGTGCTTCTCAACCGGGTTGTATCTTGAAAAGACACACTTGGAAGAAAGTCTTGAAAACTAGTCCTGCATGCAGCAGCAAATATCTTCTAGTGCTCTGATCATATTGCTGTACTAGCATGCAACCACAGAATTATCCCACTCTCTGCATAGATCTCAAGTGCACTTTCAAAATGAGTTCTTTCTTTCCTAGCAGCACTGAAGCTGCTTGGTAAATGCCTTTTACAGATCTATTGACATTCATGCTTTTAAAATAATAACTTTATGGACACTCCAGATAATGAAATAGAGTTCATGAGAAAATGTAACTGACCATCTACTTACTTGTGGTTCTGAGGAGGGCTTTACACAGAAGCTGGCAAAATGAAAATGTGGTGTGCAGGAAGGATGTGAGGATTGATCTGCTATCTACCTGACAAAACTCAATGGGGAATTTTGTAGTTTGATGAAAACAAAAATTAAAGCTAAGAATAAAAAACAAAATGATAGTAGTATAAATAAACTACAAAACCACCACAGCATGTAAGCTTAAGTGCACTAAGAGGCATATAATCTCTTTAAGTTGAATAAACCCCTCCCAAAAAGAGAAAAAAAAAAAGTGCATGCAGATTCTGAGTTGTCAAATCTGGTTTTTCTAAGGGATAGGACTTTCTAAGAAGTTTTGTAAAGTGCATCTAAACAAGCATTAGCACATGACATGAGGAACAAAGAGAAGAAATTTGAGGTGTGCATGCAGTTGCAGGGCTAGGAATTTACTGGGATCACATGGATGTTGTGGGATAGCTTCCACAACTGCAGTGCTGCAATAGGTGGATACCAGACCTTCAGGAGGGATGGGCTAGGATGGAAAGGAGGAAGAGTTTGCCTGTATGTGAAAGCAGCAGAGATGCCTGGAGCTCTGCCTAGGAGTGAATGATGAGCCAACTGAGACTTTGTGGGTCAAGAGGAGTGTGCAGGCAGACATAAGCAATGTTGCAGCAAGCGTCTGTTGCCCTCACTACAGTGCAGTGTAGTTTGGTGAACCCCTTTAGGTATCTATGACTGAAGAGAGGTGCACAGGAATCAAAGACAGGGATCAAATCAAATCAAAATCAGGGATTTTGCATTCTATGCTTATCACAGAAAAATGCTCAAAGTGAGGACTCTACAGAAAAGTGCTAAAGACAAAGACTTCTGCTTAACAGTTTGTGCTGTGTCAGAAGCAAGTCAAAGGAGCTTGCAGTAACTAAAGTAACACTAGAAATGAAGAGCAGAGCTGGAAGTTTGCAGCTATTGTATATTGCCAACAAGTCAATGTATTAAGGAAATGTAGTTATAAATTTCCTAGAGAAAAACATATTTTTTCTATAAGTTAAATTATGTTCCATGTTTTCTGGTAATGTCTATTTAAACTACACTGTACTGTAAAGGCAAGATTTTTAGAATGCTCTAAATTAGTCTATGGTGATTACCCACATTGTGCAACTTACTACTGTTTTATTAATGCAAGATTAAAGATAATACTTTACTGGAAGAGATAACAGCAGAATTAACCTCTATTTACCTTGACATAATAAAGATTTAATAAAACATGGGAAAATGTCAATGAACAGCATAATTATTCTAACATGAAATTTAAATGTAACTTAATTCTGTATTCTGCATATTTAATGCTTTAAGATTAGTCATCATTGTTCTTTTCTCCCTCTTACAATGCATACTTAAAAATATTTCAAGCAGACTCAGACAACTTGCTTATTAAATGTATACTAATTTATTTTAAGTTTCAGATGCATTAAACCTAAAACTCTTTTTTTTTTTGGAAATATATTCACCAAACCCCTGCAACCAATATATATCTCCATATCTCACCCTTGTCCAAATTTTTTACTATTGAATCAAAGAAGATCCTTGCAGTTTTATTATATCAGACAGGCATCAAAGGGGCAGAACACATAGGATTGAAAAATAACACAGCTGCACTTTGCAATGGAGTGTTCTGTATCTGGCCGTGTTTTGTTGTTCATGTAATACTTTTCAATAAACAAAGATGTCAATCAACTTTCTTTGCAGCACATCACATTTCAGATTTAAACCACTTCAGACACAGAGCTGCCCCAAGCTCACACGTTTAACAGATAAAAATTCAGCTTTCTGTCAAGGCAGAATACAGTATTGATTGTAGGCTGTATTTAGGCTGGTGTCTGTTGGAGCTATATTACTTTCAAACTCATACAAAGTCCACTATGGAGACATAACACAAAAAGTGTTTCTTTTCTAGTGTAATTTTTTTAAACTTTCTACATTGATTAGTGGCACTTTCTAAATAAATGAAAAAAAAAAAAAAAAAAAGAAGCCNAAAAAAAAAAAAAAAGCAGCCAGGGTTAGAGTCTATCCAGAAATCAGTGATGGGGGAAGTTACAAAAACACGATAGTAATCATGAAAACTTTGATCACTTGATTTGATTCTAGTGCTTTGCAAATTAGCATAATTATTCAAACATGCTTCATTAAAAATCACGACTGTACAAGTCCTTCAGTTTAATGATCCAAGAACATACAGAGTGAGCTAAGCTTTAAATAAATACATCAACTTTGTACTAGATGGCCATGTCAGAGACTGGCAGGTTATTTATTTTAAATAAAATACTGAATGCTCTCTTGTTCCTTGCACAGTTTAGGAGACTGATGACTTGCTAAAGGTGCAGCACGTTAGCTAGTATATTTTACTGCTTATCCTCACATCCACCTGTTCTCCTCCTGGGATCCCATAAGGTTGGATATCATGTCACTCCTAAGCTACTGGGAGATTGCCATAAAATCCCAGTAAATCTCCAACTAATTACATTTGAACTGTAAGTGTCACAGTTGATTTTGACCTTTAAAGTTTGGCAGAAGTTTGATAGTCTTTAAGGCGGCCCCACACTCTGCAATACTTTTTCTGTCAAAATTTAAAGGAATTAATAGGCTGCAAAATTAGATATGCATAAAAAAGTAAACAAAATACCCTGCTTATTAATATATAATGTCCCAGAAAAATCAAAGAAATACACTTATCCATGGCAACCAAAATCCTTGAGAATGTGCTGACATTCTCCTAAATCTGTAGCTGACAAAACACCAGTTGGCACCATTGGAGGGTTAAGAGAAACTTAACAAATTTGACAGAGGAAAGGGAAAACAAAATCCAAGTTAAGTTGTCACTCTCTGCTTAATTTCATATATACATATATCTTGAGACATAGCAGGGCAGCTCTTGTGAGTGGCTGTGAGTCAGGTTCCTGTTGGATTGTTACTCTTAATGTGTCTGTTAGGTTTGGGACTTTGCTTTTCTAAGTATTGGGTAACTGGTTACCAACATTTCATTCGCCCACAACAATTATCTCTGCAGTGAAGTATCATTTTACAGCCCCACTTCCACCAAAATCAAACAAAACAAGCTTCCCCCAGAAAAATTCCCAACCAACAACAATAACAAAACCCACAACTGGTTGCCAAGAATACTGCATAAAATCTCTCCCTGCTGGCTTTCAAGCCACGATTGCAAATGTCCTACTGTCCAGACTGTGAACATCCCAGCTGTCATCCAGGGACCTTAAAAACTGAAACAAAGCCATGTGTCAGCAATACTAATAGCTGGCAGAGAAACCTTTGTGGAATCATGGAATTCTAGAATGGTTTGGATTGTAAGGGTACCTTGAAGAACATCAACATCCAACCGCCCTCCTGTGGGCAGGGACACCTTCAACTAGACCAGGTTGGTCAGATCCACCACATCCAGTCTGGCCTTTTTATTTTAAAAATTCAAACAGAAATTTGCAAGTAAGGAAATGAAGGATATTAACACTTTTTACATTTAAAAAGTTGGCCTAATGGGTCCAGAATCATTGATTTAAATGAAAATACTAAAATACTTTTGAAGAAAAAGGGGTTGACTTCTGAGAGGGTTAATTATTTCTTATATTTGTCTGCAAATCACTATGTTTCTGCAAATTCTACATGGACTTTTTCATATAATTTTGAAATAAACTTGTCTTAATCCAGATTTGAATCTCAGTGACAGATTATTAAAGTCATGTGTTTCATACTGTCTACATGTTGTTAGCTATTATTTGCAGAGAAGCAGTTTTTTGAAAACTCTTGAACTAAATGTTTTCTTTCAACATCAAAGATTTTGTAGTCTAGGGGGGAAAAAAGACACAGTAGGTTACTGCAAACTCACAAATTGTGTGGGAAACAGAAGTCTACAAATAGTCATGCACACTCAAGTATTGTTTTTTGGTCCTTAGGAAAAATTTCATATTTATCAGGTCACTAATAAAAAGAATTGGAGAATAAAAGGTTGAGTTTACTTTGTTTTTCAAAGACATGGTAAAAACACTTAAAAGTTGCAAATAAGGGAAATTAATTTCAAAGGAAAGGTCAAAAATAAGAAAGAACATCTCTATTTAACTGTTGAGGGCTAGCTATGCTAATTATTTCACAATTCCAGCTACCCTGTGGGGTTGGTCACAAGAATTTACTGCACAAGACAGGACTGGCATTCTCTGGAGACATCCCGGTGCTATGCACACTCTCCACTTTTTAAAGCAGGCTACCCAAGCTCTCTCCCTCCCATTGGAATGTGCAAAATAATAAGAAATGAAAATGTTGATTACATTTCTTTCCTCCTCCATGCTGTAATTTCCAATGCCTACTTTTCCTGGCCTCAAGAATGATCAAGCACAAAAACACCACATGGTAATGCAGAGGATTAGAGCATTTCCCACCACCCTGCCCCAACCCAATTAACCTCTTTTAATTAATATTTCTGCTGTGTTGCTTAATTTGCACTTCTTATTCTGGCTTTTCATGGCTTCTTTTCCTCACATTTTGAAGACATGCAGGTAAAATTTGTCAGTAACAGTCTTTGAAAACCAAATCTTTTGTAATAATAATTTTGAGATTATAATGGTTACTCTGCCATCAATTTAGTGTAAAGACACACATGACATAATCAATGCAGAAATTCACAATGAAGAGCTTAAATTCAGTGGCATGCAACCATACACTCAGTTTATTTAGGGAGATCCTATTGGGAACACTATCACGGGGCTACAAAAGAAAAGAAAAAGCCACTATAAAATTTGAAAGTCCTTCTATAATAGCAACGTGAGAGGCTTTTCGGTTTTCGTCTTTGGGCAAGATTTTCTTGCTGTATCACAATAATTTTTTCTGGTGATCACAGGGACAACATTTTCGTTCATGTGAGAACCCTAGATCAAATGATAGCTGAAAGACTATTTTAAATTTATGTAGCCTCAATTTTCAGCCTACAGGTCATTCAAGCTCAACATTTCATTAATGAAATGCTGTCGATATTTCCCTGATATTGCCACAGGTTGACATATGGCATTATTCCAGTGTTAGATTTTCACACATTAGTGACTGGAAAATCAAGAATATTCCCCAAGACACCTGAGGTATGATTAATTCTCTAATAGTCTTTCTGTATCAGTTTGAGAGGAAGAGAGGGATCTTCCAGGGACGAAAGAAAGTGGGAACATTAGAAAGAAGACAGCCTTGGCTTCTTGCCTGGAGCACTGACTTGGCCAGCTGCCCCACATGACAGCCTTTGCCATCCTGAAGCCCAAATAAGATGCCAGCACCAAGGCAACAGCTTGTAATGTACCTTGAGCAGAAATAATGGCAACATTATTCCATGAAAGCATCCGTGAGAAAGAGGAGTTAGTGCTGAGGGTAAAATAAAGGTGAACGTGTTCTATCTGTTGGGTTAGGGATGGGAGTCTGTCACCATTTTTGAAGGTTAAAGCAAAGTCAGGGGAAAAAAACGGTGCTGAAGATTTGATAGAGGAAGCAGATGCTCAGGGATGTCCTTCGCTAAGTTGAGTATTAAGGCCAACTTTCACATATATGAAATTAAGAAAGCTGAACAGATTTGGCATCTGAAAAGGTCCAGGTCTGGTCCTCATCAGTTATGCATGGACATCTTAGCAATGGGGAAACAGTTGTCAGTTTGTCTCAGCTGACAGAGATTGTCATTGCTGAGACACCGAAAGGCTCCAATCTAGAGTATCTATTTTTGTCCTAAAGTAACTACCTTTTAATAGAATAAAACACATCAACTGCACATGAGCTGGCAGGCTGAAGAACAATTAAACCACTTTCAGGACGGAGTTTGCAAAAAAAAACCTTACTTGTTTCCCATTTTCCCACATTGTTTTGTATTTTTGAGGCATCTACAATCAAAGAGCTAAATGGCTAAAACAACCTAAACACAAAATTTGCAAAATCATTTTCTTGCTGGCTAAGCATGTATCAAGTAGCACCACTAATGAAAAGCAACAGTTGTTTTTTAAGCCTTAAAATTTGTAATGGAATCTGTACTGAGCTGAAATTTGTGATGGGAATGCTGACAAGGCCACTAACCAGCGCAGATTTAGCAGTGCTGCTACAAAAAACAAAGTAAAGCAGTACTAGTCTTGCACACAAATTAGACTGTCTAATGTACTAAAGTCCACTGTTTCCTTGTAACATGAACTTCATTATCAGAAAGTTGGTTTGGATTGCTAAGCATAGAAATGATGAAAATGAATGTCAAAGACAGCCCATCCAACACATTAATTTCCAGTTTCAGGGAGACAGGATGTGCACAGCTAGACAGACAGAGACAGACACAGAGAAAGAAGTCCTAGTATTATAAATATACAACATATATTTAACTCATCACATCTCTTTTGCTATATTTCAGCTCTTGTCAATGTGGTATAGGCAATGTTTTTATACCCCTGTGTATTTATATATGAGTTTCTCTTACTGCAAATTACCCGTGGTGCAGAACAAATCCTTGCTCATGATGGGAAGTACAGCTTAGTTCCTTTCCGTAGTTTTTCCCATTCACTGTGGGTTCAAGATTGCTGAGCCAGTGCAAGAGCAGAAACCAATGCCTTTTACTGCAGAATACTGACAAAGAGACAGAATGGAAACCCAGCTCTTTGTAAGTGGAAAATCCTGCTCTGGAAAAGAAGGTGTGTTGTGGTTTAACCGCAACTAAGTACCACACAGCCACTCACTCACTCCCACCGCAGCAGGGAGGAGGAGACAATCAGAACAACAGAAGCAAGAAAGCCCTGGTTTTGAGCTGAAAACAGTTTGATGGATAAACTGTTATGCACACAAACCATGCACACAAGCAGTACAAAAAAGGGAATTCATCCACTTCTTCCCATGGGCAGGCAGGTGTTCAACCATTCCCAGGAAATCAGGGCTCCACTACACTCAGTGATGACTTGGGGTGACAAACACCACGTCTCTCAACGTCCGCCCTCTTGCTTCTTCTTCCCTCAGCTTTATATGCTGAGTATGATGCCTTATGGAGTGGAATGTCTCTTTGGTCAGTGGGGGTCTGCTGTCCCAGCTGTGTCCCCTCCCAAATCTTTGTGACCCCCAGTCTACTCCCTGTTGGACTGGGGTGAGAAGCAGAAAATGCCTTGACTCCATGCAAGCACTGGTCAGCAGTAATGAAAACATCCCTGCATTAACAACACTGTTTTCACTACGAATCCAAAACATAGCCCATACTAGCTACTGTGAAGAAAATTGACACTATCCCAGCCAAAACCAACACAAAGGATGTAGGATCAGCCATTACAGACCTTAAGATCTGGTGAAAATAATAGTTCTTCTAAGTGCTTTTTGCCAGTAGTGAAGCAAACCAGAAAGAGATGCACATTAGGGGATACAGACCATCTTATGGCATATAATGGATATGCCAAATTTCAGAAGTAGCTTTTGAATGAGAAGAGTTGGAAAATTTATCCCAGAGGCTCAGTTGCACATCAAGTGCAAGACCATCCTCTCCTCTCACCAATCTGCCAACGCTTGAAAAGAAGAGACTTGCAAGGTGTTCCTGGCCATGCTGGGTCACAGCATGATGGGAAACCAGAACAGCATGAGAAGAACCTTGCAGAAGCTGCACACATTTGGCATACACCAAGGGCAGAAACATGTTCTCTAGAGTTCAGGAAAAAATTATCCTTAGGCTCTAAAAGTCTGTGCAGCTTTGCTTGTCTCTTGAATGATACTATTCTGGGTGCATTCAAGCCAAAAAAGATCAGTAAAACTGGTATTTGACTAAAATAAAATCTTGCAGTGCATATACAAATACGATTAATACCTCAATACGCAATTTCATTGAAGTTGTATGAATTTTACCAATATATTTCTCAATAAGTATTTTTTCTGTGCAATGACTGACTGGATGCAAAACATTTTGTTCTTTCCAAATGAGCACCCAGGGTATATCTATTCTTCTCGAGGTTAGAGGCCTAGCTGTCTCATCAAAACAGCATTTTTCATGGTTTCTGCTTGTACTTTCCAGCAATGTTCTGATATAATAAAAGTATAGCTTTTTTTGTCATAGCACTTATTCATCCAGATTCAATTCAGTACATACACATTGCTGATTATAACAGAGATCAGAGGAAAAGATTGCCCAACCATATTCCTATTTGTCAAAGGAGATGCACTTTCTTTTAAAAAAAAATTAAAAATAGATTTTAATTTCTTTCTTCTCATTTTGATCACCATCAGAAATGACAACCAAGATAGAAGAAATACCATCAAAATTCAGGTTTGGTCTGAGCCCATATTCAAAGTTTTGAGATACTTCAGGATGCTAATTTCAGGATTTTGATTTCTATTCTTGCAGAAATGAAGTCTCATCACACTGTGCAGATGCAGGAATATGGCCAAACTCCAAACCACACACATCTTTTACATTCAGGGTGATTGGGCAGATCCACAATCACAAATTTCTGTAAAATTGCATGTAACTCTGTGGCCAGTGTGATAGTGTAACTGAATAATGTTCACAACTGATGCAGCCTAGTAACCAAACTGCATCCAGCTTTTCAGATCAACAGAAAAGTTTCAGGATCTGAGCAATACTGAAAAGAAGAGCATCCAACCAATCTATAAACTTCCTATTGGTCTCTAAAGCAGAAAACATCATGAGTGGGTTGTTAGATGAATTTAGCAGCAGGGAAGCCTGCAGCTCATCAGCTTTCTCTTCCTCAAAAGTACTTATTGCAGTCAAGAGTAATTATTGCTGGGGTTCTCCAAGCATGGTGATGTTTTTGTTATAATAAAAAACTCTGAACAATGCAATTGCACCCCCCACAATTATCCTTTTTGTTTCTCCACTGCAATGATGCACTCTTCATGATGTGCAAGATTTATACTTTGATTGTCAAACTACAATGCACAGAAAAAGAGCAACAAAATAATGGCTAATATTGCTTGCCAGATGGACAAAGCAAACCTGAGCGAGGCACACAGACTGGATGAACTGCTTTTCTTCACATACTTGCTTCTCACATTCTTCATGGGAACAGCTTTCCTTATAGAAGCTTGTTCACAAAGTCTTGACCACAAAGTCTTCATCACAAATTCACATTTTGCTTCGAAAGAAAAAGACTTTTGCAGAAATGCTGGTCATGCTGTCATCAAGAGGACCCTTTTCTTTAGCTCAGCAGTTTCACAAGAGTTTTCTCAAGAAGCTCCAAATAAAGAAAGTGGCCTGAATAAAATCTGAAGACAAATCTTTCAGAAGTCCTATCCTGCATGTGAGCACACCTAGGTGTTGATGATCTATGACCCTGTAAGAAAATGCTGGTGTTTCCTTACAATCATTGTGGATCTTTGATCAGGCTTGGAAGAAAAAACTCCTAGCCTCTGCTGGGCATCCCTCTCTCATTCCTAGCCCATGTGTGGAGTAGAAGGAGAGATTTCCACCAGTGCCTGCACACCACCAGCAGTGTTAGTGTGTACAGTCAGTTTTTAGCTTGTTAGTAACTACTGTCACAGTCTTCCCTACACATCCAGCAGGAAATATCTGGCTATCAGCACTGCTGAGCAGCACCATAAAGTAATGAATTGACATAATGATCAATAATGGAAGGAAAATGGCTGTATCTATATATATAAGAAAAAGAGAAACAGAAGTGTGACATTT
The DNA here is from genome assembly GCA_013399945.1 of Ploceus nigricollis. Classification (NCBI taxonomy): domain Eukaryota; kingdom Metazoa; phylum Chordata; class Aves; order Passeriformes; family Ploceidae; genus Ploceus; species Ploceus nigricollis. The sequence goes on along the minus strand of VXBC01001887.1, from coordinate 942,753 downwards.
CAAAATTTAAATATTCCTTCATTTTTTAATTATGAAGTATCTGAGAAAGGTAGACAAGAAAAGCAACTTTTAAGCCAAATCCAAAAATGGTCATTTCAGCAGAAACAATTGACAGTACAAGAAATAATCACACTTCACCTCACTGTTGATTTGATTCTTGAATGTGCTTGGTGTGTAAAATAATGCAAGCCTATAATAACAGAAGACAGGTAAAAAGATTTCCATTTTCTGTTTTGCTACTCCCTGCCTGGAAGACCAAAAAGATATTTCCAACCTCTAGATTTTTTTTTATTTACAACCTACAAAACAGATACAATAGAACAGAGTCAAACTGTGACATTTAATTAATATTTGTAAAGCAATAGGACATCAGTAGACAATAAGAATTATATATTTGCCAAGTACACATTTTGTTCCCCACAAAATACATCTGTCAATATTTGAAGGAAATGCAAGATGTCTTTTATTCTGCTCTTGGAATGAACCTATTTCCCTTTATAAAATGTGTTCCATTTTATAGCAATCTTCAGAGATTGGTTCCCCCTGTCTTCTTGCTGATTAATGCCTGAAAAACACTTCTGTGTTTAAAAAAGTGGCACAAATGGGGTGAGGACTGCCCTGAAAATAATCACTTGACAGGCATGTTATTCACATGATACTGATAAAGCCCAGTGTTGTTTTCCTTGGGGTAAAGGGCTTCTTCCCTTACCATACAAATAGCATAAAATATGCAAATGAATCTTGCATTCAACAAGTCAAAGATTCTGCATGTTTAATTTACAAGTTAACAAAATTCAAACCATTTTAAGAGCTACAAGCATACCATAAAATAAAAGACACAGCACATGACAGAAGCTGTACTTTTGTTCATTGATAAATTATTTTCTAGAATTCACATTAACAACCACATTACTGAAGTGCTCTCTAGCCCTCCAGTGTTACAGTTCAAGGTAATATGTGACAGATTTGAACATTCTTAAGGAAGAAAATCTCCAGTGTGTAGATGGCAGCTTTGCTCACTGGGAGATTACAGTGGCTTTTATATCTGTTACAAACCTGCAGTTACACTGATAACTTCAAAAGTGGAATATTATATATCATGCTAAAATTCTCCATCAGCCCATTATGTCCTTTCTTTGTTTCTTCTGTGCTTGCTTTTTTTTTCTCCATTTCTTTTTTTTTTTTTTTCTTCATTTAGCTATTGCTGGCTTGCCAGAGATCTTGAACTTGAGAAAGGTTAGACATCACAATGCTGAAGCAGTTTGTGAGCATCAGCAGATTTAGCTTGTAATTTCATTGATCTATGTGGGCTTGCTGTTTGCAAACCAGCTGCTGCACTGTTTCCCCACAGCTACTGATCTGAGTAGCATTGATTTTTTCCCTTACATTAACATAGCATTACTTCTTTAATGGGCATTAAATGACTGGATGTAAATACAAACAGGGCTTCAACAACAAAAGAGGAAAAAAAAGCATTGGTTCTTTTTATTTAAAGAACTCTATTAGTATTTTTCAGGAAAAAATTTAAAAGCATGAGTTATTGATCAAGATAAATGCTATTTTTAGTGTTGTGATTTCCACACATTTCTTTTGCCAAGAAATAATCTTTTTTCCTCACTGTGTTTACTCATAGTCCAAAATGTTGCATTTATAAAGATTGCCTTTTTGGCTCAGTAAAAATGGTAACATAGATTTTTTTAATAAGCATCATAGAAAGCAACAAAAAATCTCTTCATTGTGCTTACTCTAAAACTAGATGAACCCATTTCAGTTTTGAAGGAGATATCATCTGTTAACTCTCACTATTTAACTATTTTTAAAAAATTAAAGGACTTCAGTTTAGACAGAGTGGATGTGAAATCTGCAGCACACCATGAACTGAGTATCTCACGTATAATATACTTAATATAAGGTCACAGTCTTCCCGTATGCTACTTTAGTCCTTTAGTGGGTGGTGTTTTAAAGAATCTTACACATTCAAAATTCAATGCAATGTAGAAAAGACAGTAGGGAAAAAAGTAAAGCAAATTATAAAACCCTGACCAAACTCAAACCCCAACCCCCAGAGCCAATTTGCTCAGTCACTTATGAATTAACCCAATCAGCCAAGGGCTCCTGATCATCTTTAGAAGTAAGTGACAGCCAGCAGAGATATCCATACCAGAAGGAGATGCAGGACTGAATGTTGTTCCTACTGATACTTCATGATGAGGAGATGGGATTGAGAGTGCCAGGAAGGAACAGACGAGAACTCCCAAAGAACACCAGTGGTGGGTTACAACCTTCTGGGCCACAGATGACAGTGAGCAGCAGTGTCCGTGCTGTAATTAAGAGTGCCTCAAAAACACAGACACTCCAGCAAGATCTAACAAGAATGGGATTTACTTTTAGGTATTTATGAAGGAGGATTTTTATCTTTTATGATAAACACAGCTCTTGTTCTGGCCATGCAGCCTGATTGCCCTGAGGAAAAGGTCCAGTGACCTGACAGATGGGAATTCCTCACTCTTGTGTAACTCTGTCTACTCCTATACCTAGAGAGAGCAAATCATTCCACATAGCTGCTGCAGGGATAACTATTGTATCCTTACTCAGAGAGCAGATAAATTATTCTCAGTAGAATATAATGACGTAAAATATTGTGCTGGGACTGAAAATAACCCATAAAATGAGTACCGAAATTTATACTTATCCAAGGTAAAATATATGTGTTGTCAATCTAACCAATCTCTCCTAGCCTCACAGTCTTCTTGACTTGACTAGCTAATGTTAATGCCAGTCTTAGCAGATATAATTTCCAAATCATTAAAAATAATATTAAGTAACACTGGCCCTAGTGTGAATCCTTAGAGCATCCTACTATTAACCTCTTTACACTTACAGGAGAAGACTTTCAGTGAAAGTTTTTCTCCATCATTTACTCAGTTTTTATTCTGCTGTGAGACTTTGCCCCCTACCTCAGTTATATTTTTCCCTTCACGGTCTCTTATGAAGGATCATATCAGGAATTTTTTAAAAATCCAAATAAATTATGTTCACCAGGTCACCCTTATCTTTTAATTTATTAACTTTTCCAAGGCACTTTAGCAGGTTAGAGAAGTATGCTTTCCCTCTACCAACATTGTGCAGGTGTGACCCTATTAGGTTATACTTATCCATACGCTGAACTATTCTATCCTTAATTAGACTCTCAATCAGTTTCCACGGAAGCAAGGTGGAGTTCAATGGTCTTAATTTCCAGGATCTCATTTTGGTCCTGTTTTAACAGACACCATATTAGAAATTTTCCAGCCATCATTGATCTATATCATATCTTCCTGCAAGTGTCTCTTCTATTCTGATGTATATTCTGCTATCTGCATTAAATTGCCTTCCATTTTTACATGAGTCTACCAAATTACTCAGCACTTCCCTTGAAAAAGACTACAAATTTTGCTAGTGCTGCACTGCCTCTAATATATTTAGCACAATATATAATAAAGAACAAGGTGAAATTCTGTATAACTATTGAACTCTTTTTCCAGGGTGAGTATGTAAATATAGTTTTAGTTCGATTTTTTTTGTTGGTTTTAATTATTTTCCCCCTCCAAGCACTCAGATGAGCAACTATTCACTTCTTCCTTCAAAGTCATAAAATCAACTCTGCTGTTTTGGGGGATTTTTGGGTTTTATTTTTATGGAGAGACATGGACCATCAATCTCAATGGATTATTTTCTAGCTTAGCTTTGAGCATTCTTCTTGGACAAAGAGTGGAAAGGAAGGATCAAATCCAATCACCACCATACATATTAACTGGTCACACCCACCAGCAATATCCAATACCAGGAATTATTAAAACTGGATTTCATATGAATCCAACAAATGACAGAAAGAAAGAGGTTGGCAGAAAGTATAAATTTGTATTCTGGTCTTGTAGGAGATGTTCTCGGTCTATGCTTTAGGTACACAGGTCTTAATGATCAGGAAATATTGTTGAACACGATTTTTAGTGAAAAAGTATTGAAAATTCCCACTGAAATGTGTACATGGCTAAGTAAAGGTCAGTAAGCTATTGAGTAAACCTGAAGTGCTCACATTAGAGGATTAGAAACTAAGAATTTTCAGCATTCAGTAAAGTCAGTGGATTTTCCTCTAGAATTTGAGACTTACTGTCCCTAGCAGTCAGATGTGAGTTTGAATGGATGAGAAAATTGAAAAGGAACTTTTAGTGAAAATTATGGGTTTGGTTATGAGCCAATATAAAGCCAATATAAAGTCACCAAGTATGAAAGCCCAGGTTTCAAACTATGCCTCACTTCTACAACAAAACCCAAAGCACATTATCTTCACCTGGGTTTGAATTTCATTACAAAAATATCACATCACTCTAGCTGTAATTATTAGGGCACATTACTGCTGCCTTTGTTTTCCCTTCAGATAGAAGTTTCAGTTTCATCTGTGTTCAGAGATTCTATGTGCTGCACTGTTAAGCACAGATTTCTGTTTAAATTATAATTCTATCAGCTTTAACATATGAAAATAGAACACATTTTAATGTGTGTGTTGAACATTAAATCATTTTTGCTTCAGGGAAACTCTGGTAAACAGTAACTGTCAAAAATTATAATGACACAAAATTAAAATAATAGAAAATAGTCTGTAACAACAGCTTTTCTAATCATGTTAACAGAAGTTCAGCTCTGCATATTCTAACTATTCCTTTACAGAAAGCAGGAATGTTGAGTAAGAAAAGCTCAGGTACACAATTTTACACCACTGAACAAGAAGAGCTGGAAATTATCTTTGCTACCATTCTTTGCCTGCTTACTGTGAAGTGAATATCAATCAATGTAGGAAAAATGGGACCAAATTAATATATGTATATTTTTTTGATATGACAATTAGATTTTCATTCAGGAATTTTAATATGTAAATATTTTTTACACAAAAATACCAGAAAATATAAGAATATCATTTAAGCCCTGTAAACTGGACTAACTTCTGGAAATCTGCATTAAGTGAGAAAGAAGCTGATCTGAAGAAATTAAACTGCAGCAGAAATATTGACAGGCATATAGATTGAATTACATGAATATGAGATACATACAGACTTGGAGCAGTTCTGCTTAGATCAATGTCAAATGAATTTCAAGATTACCTTAGTTTGGTTTTTACGGCTCATTTTATTTTAGATTTTAATTTGAATTAGTAATATGAAATAAAATCACTATTTATTAACTTTCACTTACAAACAAAACCCATCAAAACAGTAAAAGCTTATCTGAAGTTAAAACCTTCCATTTTGTGGAGGCCAGGTAACAATATCGTTTACCTGGATAATGACAGAAATTATTCAAAAGCAAGACGTAAAAACTGATTCTTAAATGTTTCCACCTATTAATGTGGCATATTACCGATGTACAGAGGCTGTAAGTGTATGGTGAGGTTGTATTGCCCCCTATAGTCACTCTGTGTCATCTGGGAGGGAAGTAGGAAGAGAAAGGGAAGAGTGGGAGAAATTGCCAGAACTACTACACCCTTGGTTTGGATTCATACTTTGGAAAGGGCATGGTGGGGAACAGTGGACAAACCTTAACACTGCCATGCAATTCAAGAATTTGAATGCACTATTCTCCAAGCACATACAGATGAAATAAAATGTACTCTCAAATTCAGCTTAGAAGACTTCTGCAGCCCCTGTGGTCTGGCTGTGGTTTTGGCGCCTTTGTTGGACGCTGGTATCTGCACGCTGGCAGTGCACCAGGGTGCCAGTGTACCTGTCCTGTGGACTCAGATGCAGGAGGTGGTTGGCTTTGGTGCACCAGCAAAAGCAGGAGGTCCCATAGGTGATATTTCTTTTCCTTTCACTGTGCACATCTTTGGTGACTGAGCATAACAGGGCCATTTAACTCCAAGGCACAAAGGACTCTAAAGCTATGCCTGAATTGTGGGGTACACAGAGCTCCTGCCCTTTGAAACAGCTTCAGCACAGGGACCAGAAAGAGAGAGAAAAGGCTCAGATAAAAGTTCCTCTTCAGCAGTAGGAGCAAATGCAAGGAGCACAGACAGTTTGTTCATGCTGCCCATGGACACTGGGGTTGTTGCTCTTTTAGGCCTATGAGCCTGGGTGGAACAGAATATTTCCCAAATATCTGTAGAACAGTATGCTACTCTTTGCCACCAGCACAAGGACAAAACTGCATACATGGTCTTAGATTTTTCCAGTCAAGCACATCTTTCTTAACTTTGCTGTCAACTAAAAATTGTTATCTCACCATAAAATTAATTAAATCTCAGCTGCTATCCTACTACTGTTCTCTTATGAACATAATTATGCACAGTATTCAGTATATCTTTTAACAGGCACAGACACAATAAAACAAAAAGCATTAAATTCTTTAGGATCTCTTAAAAATATCTAATCAACTACTGGTGTTAGTGTGCCAAGGATTTCATAGAAATGGAAAATATTCAATAAGCTCAAGATCAATACCATCCTTCATTGGGTGCAATACACTGTCATCATTATTTTTCTTATTTCTGGGGACAGCTTTTCTACTACCACAATTCCAGGCACACCTTCATCTAGAAAAAGTTAGCGCTGCACCTAAGTGGTGATAGCTCTCATTTTTGAATCTCTTACCTCTTTCTCTCTGTTGGTACAATCCTGTTTGTAGTGACTCAAGGGACTGATTGGAGAACTTATGGAGCTGAAATCCTATGCTTTTTTCTTGTCATATTATTTTTAGTTTGGGTCAGTTTTTGAGGCTCACCATGTAGTAGCACAAGGACTTGCACAAGGGATAGAAGAAAAAGAAATAGTAACAGAAGGTTATGGCAATGGCCTAATTTTATGGAAGTGATATCTTGTGCCAATTAGAGGGGGCTTTTTTGTATGTATGCTTTCAAGAGTATGAGTTGTCTTTAAAATATATTTATATTTTATTTGGTGTGAGAAAAAAGTATTAGGAGAGTTCCCATCCACATACCTTAACAAATGTTCTCTGTCTAGACAGAAACTATAGTCCTACAAAGTGGAGCTGAACGACTTGCTTAGTTTTTGTGAATATATGCTCAGACATAGTCCCATATTAAATCTTTATTTTACTATGATGACTAGAGACTCAATAATGACTAAGCGACTGATGAGATGTGATTGCTGCTTACCCAGCAGATCAATACTCTCTCACTGCCTCCTGATGTGTAGGGGTGTATCCTGATAGTATTCAAATCTTTGATTACCTTACTCTTAACTGCAAGCTCTCTGAATCAGGGTCAGTTTTTTGTTCTATTAACCCTGTAGCCAGCATGAATTCTGCAGCTTATGAAGGTATGAAGTTAGGCAGAAATAACTTCAAAACTATACCCCCTAAAATTGTACAGTATTCACCAGAGGTGTCTCATCTTCTAGTTGTCTCATCTAGAAAACTGACCTTATTCTTGTATTTTTTAGTCTCTTAATTTACTTTTCTTCCATCTCATCTATACTGAAGTACTGTTGCTTACTAGATATCACTGTCTAGTAATTCAGCTAACACAATCTTCTAACAGTGATTGTTGTTCATCCATTACCTGTTTTCTTTTTGTCTAAATTGCATCAAACATTTTTCTTCAAATGATCGTGTCCAAAGTACATACAAACAATATGTCCTGCTATTCAGGAAAATGGAACACTTTCGTGGTGCTAGCAGCATTCTGTGCCTTCATGCTAAAGAACCAGAAATCACCGTGTGACACGAGTCTGGCCCCACAAATGTGTAACCAGCTTTCAGCTGCAGTGCACTACCTAACTGGTGCAGAAGACAAGAAGACATTTGGGGAAGCAACATTTCTAAATGCCAAACATACAGAGATGAGCCACTAAATCTTATGAATTATCCATGCAGAGCAGACAGAACATTTGTTTTCAAGGTCAAATGAGAAAGATCCCCTGACCTGTATGGTAAACTACATGTTAATACATTTATCCATCTTTGGAATGTAAGGGACAAAGTCAACACAGAGAGAAATGAAGCAGTGGGGTAAGTCTGTCAAACTACCAAAATCATTATGCCATCTGTTTTACTGGCATTTTTTATGTCTGTGCAGGGCATACTCATTGAAAAATAGACCTCTTATTCAAATTTGAGTTTCTTCCAAACTAGAATGCAGTATCAAATATATTTACATTCTTTGGATAACTCTTAATTGATTTTGTTTTATGTACAGATTTTTTCATATTCATTTAGTCACCTCAGTCACCTCATAACTAATGCAACAAAAAGTAAAACAAATGAATACTAAATTTCTTAAAGGGAAATTGCAGTAGTGTCCCTTAAAAGCCTCTGCACTTTCCCCCAACCTTCACCAGGCAGGATACTGAAACTGGCATGATCCTATTAAAACAGTGTGTTTTTTATGGTTGTCAACACTAACATTTAAAGGATAACAATTCAGGAAAGAAGCAAGGGGGTCAATTGATTCCTCCTGAATACTTTGCACAAACAACACTCAAGTTTGGTTACTATCCTGATGGGCTGTTGAAGCACAGCTCTTTGACAGTTCAAGAGAAGGCTATTGTACTACCAGGGAGCAGCCTAGAGAATGAATACTGACTGGAAATGTCAAGTTTAAACTCTCTAATAGTGCAAAGTATCTCAAAAGTTAATGCAAATCCATCCTATAGCCTTTACATTAGCAGAACAGGGCAAAAAGGTCTTATTGGGACTCAGAGAATCACAGCATATCTTGCTTTACTCTTGCCTTGGCAGGAAGAATGACTTGGCTCCTTTACAGGGCACTGTCCCTGCCTTGCATTTCATCAGTCCCATCATAGGAAAGTCTGAATTTCTGACTATTCCAACTAGCCATTTTTCTCCCTCCTGCAGTCCCAGTGTGAGAAGCAAATTCACCTTTTCTATTCCTCCCACTACAGCATTTCAAAATCTGAGCTGAACCATGCATTTTTGTTAGAAGATTCTACCCAGCAATATAAAGGCTATGACACACGGTATATGCAATGTTGAAGTATACATACATTACAGTTTTTCTTAATCACTTGGATGACATTAGATAAAAATAATTTTAAACATTTGCATCTCTGATGACTGTAGAATAGTAGGATCTTGCAACAAATATTTCAGAGTATTCATCACTGTGCTTTTTGATATCTCTAAACAGGCAGTTAGTTCAATTTCTTATATATTCATGTCATTTTTCTTTCATATTAATATTCCCATATGACAAGCACATTACTTAAAACTGCTGAATTGATTTTCAAGAGGAATCTTAGTTTACATAAATTGTCACATTTCACAAAATCAAAAAAAAAAAAGCCAGATTCAATTCCACCTCTTGTAAGGAGCATTGAGAAGTATACTAAAGGAGAAAAAAAATAAAAGCTAGCAGAACCAATCATATTGTTTTTACAAGCAGCTGTGAAAAGATAGTCACTAAAAAGACTGATCAAGAAAAAAAATCCAATAGCTTAATATATTTTCTCCTCTGGATGCTTCAAGTATAGAAATTGAGCACACCCTTTAGAAACATTGAAACTAAGATAACTGCACTTGTTTTACCATAGGTACAGCATCTCTAGAACCAGTGAAAGATGTCAGTGTTGTGTCTGTCCTAGAAATTTTTTTTGTTCTGGGGACACATCAGAGAGAGAGAAGCACGAAGTACAACATTACTGATCAAAATTTGTCTACACAGGGGTATCTACTGAGACTTTTCAGATATATTCAGCACTTTACTGTGGCCTGCAATCAGAATCTACTCATGCAACAGGTTCTGACCCTGTTAATTCTGTGATATGACTGCAGTAAAATATTTCCTTTTTGTTTACTATATTGTCCTATCTGAATCTCCACTACTGTTTACTTCTTTGNTTCCCTTCCCTTCCCTTCCCTTCCCACTACCCTATGTCCAACTGCAGTAAAGTATATACTTTAATTTCATGAAGAAATGAATACAGAAATATCCCAATATTCCAACACTTACCTATAACTCTGGGATATCACCACATGATTGTATTATATTATGTGCCCGTGCCCTATAAAGCAGTCCAGTTGCTCTTTATTGTGTAGTTCAGATCTCTTATCTGTTATGTTTTGTTCAGTCTGATATGATAGTGCAGAATGATAAGCGCATTAAAATTGCATGATTGCAGTATTGAAAAAACACCACTGCTGTTGGTCAAGTACTAATGAAAAATGAATGCAATTCCTCACCAAATTTGGATGGCCATTTTAAAAGCAGTCATCTAAAACCAGGTAGTGTTTAGAAATGCATGACTACGATGTTTACCCATGAAGAAAACAGTGTTTCTTTATAATTCCAAAGAAACATATGTCTCCTTTAGTGGATCATACCAGTTCCTTTCATGGAGTCTAGTAAGGGTCATTAAACACCAATGGGTCTCTGAGTCCTTCTTCAGAGTCAATGACATTGTAGGCTTCACCAGGGATCTCATTTTACTTCTGTACAAGATCTTCAGGGCAAGGGAAGCAAATGAACTATGAAAAATATAATCACTACTTTTACTGTTGCTTTTTTTCATCATAAAAATTCCATTTATTTAAATTCCATTAAAAAACACATTTGCCTCCTGAAAGCATAAATATATACTTTTGTCATAATTTTTCATTTTATAAAAGAGTTTTATCATTCTTTTGGGGGAAAAAAAAAATTCTCCATAATAAATATTACACGAAGTTGTTATACAAAGTTTGGGACAAAGAAAGTGATTAACAAAATTAATTCCTCTAGAATATTTTCTCAGAGGTGACAGGAAAATATTTCTCAAGCACCTGAGGGAATTAGCAGTCTAACATTCTTTTTCAGAAGTGACTTGAGCACCAAGGTTCAGCTTTTCAAAAGTACCTGGGCCTTTAACTCACATTTTAATTTGAGAGAGTTAGGCACTCAAAACCTATGAGGATCTAGAATTCAGGATGAAAAGGCTTACAGAAAGTCAAGGGGATTTGAGTTATCAAAGGCCAGATTTTTTAAAAAGTATTTGAGGAACTTAGAGGCTGAGATACGTGCCTAGCTGATTTTTTTTTCAAAGTAGAGTGAAGAAGGGTTAAGTCCCTAACACTCGCTGAGATGTGTGTTCTTAGAAAGTGCTAACTACACCTTTGGATCTAAATACCTTTTAAAAAAGTTTCCTAGAACTGGTTTTGAAAGTTGTTTTATCATCTGAATGCAATGATTTATCCTATGCTTAATTCCTGACCTCCCAATGATTGCCATAGACCTGCTTCACACAGCTAATTTTGTGTCATAATCTTGATGGAGATGGACAGAATTAGAAAACAAAGTCTTATTTGAACATAATTTAGTTGGCATTTGGATCCAGAAGTTCATAAATTTTGAGAGCTGAAAATAACAGGCAGTTCTGCTCCACTGTGATCATACTTGGAAGAGCTGTTAGACCCTGAGCATGTTCAGCTTCAAGAATTCACCCTGTATATGCTAAGCAGCCCACAGCAGCAGCACGTCTGTATGAAGTCATACTGTTAGCAGTGCCAGAGTCTGACAATTTGAATGGCTGACTTGCTTTCACCATGTTTGCCACAGCTGGGAAGAAGATGAGGGATACAATGTACAAGGAATTTCAACACAATGCAAATCTGGCAAGATGCAGTTTCAGATTTTGATTTTTGATGAAGCAGAATTTTTTTCTGGTTGCATTATACCACGGTTATCTGTAGCTCTATTCTTTTAGCCCCTGCCAATTTATTTCTTGCTTTTATAATTTACTCATATAAATATCTTATCTAAATATAAATTTCCCTGTAACAGTTCTCAATATTCACCCTTTAAAATGAATCCACTCTTTAATTCTGAAAAGGTTAGTTCCTTCCCGAGTCATGTTTGATTTTTTTCCTGTACTGACTGGCTTCTGAACACAGTGCCTGATGGTAAGCTTTGTCAAGAGATGCTGAGATATAAAGAACAACAGGTTACTTCATAATCTCTTCTTGTTAATGCTTGCTCTGGAGAGCACCTGCTGTCTTTAAAAGGGATTTGAGTGACCCAAGATTAAGAAGTCTCCCTACAACAATTACTGTTCTTATCACTGAAGAATACTCATACCAACGTGACATCTTCCTGATGGTTTCAAATTCACAGACTGAGAGAGAGATAAGAGTCAAAGAACCATACAATGTGCAATTATAAGAAGACATCAAACCAGTCCAGTATAATTCCATTTTGGAGAAGAGTCGTGCTATTAGACTAATTGATTTCTGCCTGGAAAGTAACTATTAGGAAAAAACACCCTCTGATTTCATTTAAAGAAATTTTAAAATGAGTGGTGCCTAGAGTATTTCTAATCCCCTTTCTAGATCAGCTTTACTGGGCAAATAGCATAAGGGGCACAGGGACACTAAATGGATCACATGACCTAACATCAGCAGAGATTCAGAGAATACATTAAATCTTGGGAGTACCATGGACTATTCCTTGCTACCTTTTTGATTTAAAACATACAAAAGTATGGACTTCTGTTCTACTGAAGTCAAATTTGTGATATATATAAAGGATTACCTGCCATGACACCCATCATAGTATGTCCCTTACTCATCAAAACATTTTTCCAAGTCTGTTTAAACTCTGAGCTCCTATCACCATCACTTGCATTGACATTATTTGTTAAAGCTGATTCTTTGAAACATTATCCAAAGTCATCAATATTTTGAAAATTAATGTGGGAGGATGACATTTTCAAGGAGATTGTAACCATTGTACCCACTGAATCCACCTTTTCTTCTTTCCAACATTCTAGGCACAAAAAAAAGGAAACAAACTATAATTGTTTGTTCTCCTCTTCCTCCCTGAGTATCCTAGAGATGATGTCTTTAAGAAATACAGAAAAAAAATCAAACCTATATATCAAAAAATAATCTTTCATACTAACTGAGAAAGCAAACTTTGCTGGGAACCCTCCTTTATGCAATCTGAGGGCATGTTGAGGTCTCCAGATGATCAGTCTTCAGTAATGTCTACATCATCTAATTTGTTTACATGTTATATGAAGTGAAATGGAATTGACCTAGTTTTATTTCCAAGCAAAGAAAAAACAACTAGCGAAACTCACAGGCTGGTTAGAAACAGAAATTAATTATTTCAAATCAGATGCAAATGATAGGTTTGCCAGAAGAAATAAGTAACACAAAGCAACAGTGAGAAAGGGTAATTGAAGATTGGCATCCTGGATGCTCCATGATGGAAAGCCTAGATGGCAATCTGGTACAGCTGAAGAAAGTTTTGGCTGTCCCAAGTCAAAAAAGCAATATTATCTGACATTGATTTACTTTTGCTTGGCTCTGTTTAGGATACCTCAAATGGAAGAGAATACAGATGCATTAGAATCTAATGCATTAGAATATTTTTGCTAATAATATTTTTGCTATTTTCGTGCTAATAACAAAACTTAAAGGATAATCTCAATATAACTTCAGAGTACATTTTCACAGCTGTCTTCCTGACTGTAGAACACCTGATATCCATTGATTATATCCACAGTGGTAAGAAAAAAAGCACAAAGAGCAACCAAATTAATTAGTAAGCTGAAGCTTGCTGCCAAAACCAGGGATGGCTAAACATTAACTTTACTGGGGTCTGTGCATCTACCATGTCAATGAATATTATGTTTCCAGCACTGCAGAAATTGTGTCAGCTACACTGAAATCCCCGGTGATACATGGTGATCTACTGAAACAGACAGAGACAAGAAGGTAGACTTCTGTTTGTCTGGATTGGACACAGAAATCCAGTCTCTTCCAGTGATCAACAGACCAGTTATTATACAACAAACCCCACTGGCTCCTTCACAGCTTGCTCAGCTGTTGTGCCACTATGTAGTTAAGAAGTCTTTAATCTTCAGGCAGACATAGGCACAATGAATCTAGAGACTAAAATTTCATACACAATTTGGTTGAAAGCTAATTACTGCCTGTTATTCTAGCTACTTGCCTTCGAGCAGAAGAGTGGAGGGGCAAAATCAAAAGCACTACTTTTACTGCCTCTTGCTTTGTGCTATGAACTGCAACTGTGAAAACATTAGTACAAAAATAAAGTTATTTCTGTGTTTCAAGAGTATAAAAGATTGTCAGATAGTCCAAAAATGCTGCTGATCAAAATGTATCCCTCAAGATGTAGGCTTAATTTACTCCAGATTAAAATTCTGTTCTACAGGTTCCAGCTGAGGACATATTTTTACAATAGTTTCCAGTGAAATGTGCATTTTCAGAGCTAAGCAACAGTCCCTAAAATAGGGCTTTGTGATACTGGAAATGAGTCCACTAAAGGCAATTAGGAGCTTTATGCTCTCGTGTGTGACTCTTGAACTCCAGTGGGACTGTGCAGATTGTGCAAAGTGAGAAACATGAATCAGCCTTTGCAGGATGAGGGACTTAGTGTAACATCACTAATAGCAACACAATATGCTATTTAAAATTCAAAAAAGCATAAAGATTATTCCAAGTGAAAACTGTTGTTCACTAAGTATAATAGATCCAACAGAATGAAGCAAATATGACAAGGGTACCAGAAAAAAATAGCAGTAAAATCAAAGCATGTATATAGCATGGTTTACCAAAGGTAAAACAAAATACAAACATGCAAGGAGATAATGTGTTTCAAAATTCAATAATCATGGAGAAAATATTAATTAATAAGAAAAATTATATCTTTAAAAAGGAATATTTTTTGATGTACAACATATTTGAGCCAGATTCATACATATATTTTTTAAATGGCAAATCACAGCTTTCAACAACAAAATGTTTTTCATAATCAGAGAATGGTATAAGAAATGTTCTTAATGAAACAGTTGCACTGTCTCCTATCACAATATCCTTTGATGACAAATTGTGCTTCAAAGTGAGAGCCAAGTTAGTTCAGATTCCTATTCTGAATTCCCCCATAGGAATCCATACCTTTCTCTTTCTTCTGACTATAGGTAGACCCTGAGCAATTGGGAGCCCATGAATAAAGCCCACCCTTTCCAACTTCTTTCCTATGTAATACCTTTCTGTTTAATGGAGCTATTTATTGGACACTGATTTAAGTACTTCCATATATTTATTTATTTCAGTTTGGAAAAGGACAACCATTTTGACACATTTTTTCAAGTAAACAGTGGGTTTCAGCATTTCTGATCATTCATTCATATTCACCACCATTTCTTAAAAAAAAAAATAAATAAACTATAGCTTTTGCAGGAGATTTCATTTATTTCCAGATAATCCATTAACAGTTCTTCCACACTGTACACTTGAAAACTGTTTTGCATCTGTATGCTATTTCCTCCCCAGGTTTTGTTCTCACTGTCTGACTAAATCAACTGAACTCAATCCAAATAATTTACTAAAGGATGTTGAATTATAAAATAAACTCATTTGTGCATCATAGGAAACTTATCCTATGAAAGCCTCCTTTACACATCAGCCTCACCCTTTCCAATCTTAAAAAAATCTTTGGAATTGAATTTGCAGTTATATAAGTTGCATATACTTTTGATATTCAACTAGTTACAATTGTGCTGCCTATCTCACCATAGTTTTTAGGTAACTTACAAATTTCAGAAAGGTCAGATTCACTAGAAAGCAAGCAGATAAGAAGACAAGAACATAATCATGCTGCTCTACAAGTCCATTGTGTGGGTATATCATTAAAGCTATCTGCAATTCTCACTGCCTTCTCTCATGAAGAACATGAGTGACAGTATTGAGAAGACTCTACATCCTGAGTACTATTTCTAAGCCAGGGTCACTTTGGAATAGCTCTGATTTTCAGAGCAGAATGCCAGAGTGCTGGCAGGGACACCACTGAGCTACCAGAACCCTTGGTCTGACCCAGCACAGCAGCTCCCATGTGTTTTAATAATGAAGCTGGTCTCCAGAAACGACCAGAAGAAACTTCCTATTCATTTGTCACATTGCATCCTCACATGCACTCAGCTTTATTTTTGTGGCATTGGCCAGCCATGGCCAACTGAGCCCCCAGCATTCTAAACTATACTAGGGCTAAGAACACTGTAAATCAGGCAGGAAACATTAATGCCACCCTTGGCCACAACAACCATCAATCCTTTATCCCTATTAGTAACAAATTGAATCCAGCCCAAATGTCTGCAGTTTTAAGCAAGATACCATCTCTGATGGTATCATGACCAGTTTCCCTCAGACTTAAACAAGTCCAGTGACAAAACAGTTCTCCTCCCCCACAGCCTATGGAGGTGAGAAAAAACAGGGAGAAATAGGATGTTTTCCATAAAAGAGAATTTATATGCAAAAAACTGTGCTCCTGCTACAACCAGCAGTCTACAGCAGCATATTTTTAGGATACAGATAATTCTGGCTTAGTTCCACAAAATAAATGGTAGAGCTGCCTCAATTTAATTACCACCCCATGAAGAAATCTGACAGCCCCAATACAGTGCTTAGTAAGCATTTTACCTCAGACAGCTTGAAGATGTATTGTAGAACTGAAATTACAATACATACCATGACTTGTTCTGTCATCCTACTTTGGGAATGCAGCATGCATGTCTCTATAATGAGCTGTCTGATATTCACCCACTTCACCTGTAGCAAACAGGAGTAAAACATAAGTAACCATAAGCTGATATATTAGTTGAATACAAGCTAAGATATTAATTTTTGGCAGATGGTTTCAGATTATTCTAACTAGAGATACAAGTTTAATACATAATTTACTTATATTTACATTTTGAAAACATTTTGATTTTTCTAAATTATTAATTATTACAGTCTGGGAAAAAAAAACAAACCAAAACCAAACAACCCATAAACTCTGTTCTTTTCTTCTCCTTCTTACATTTTTGCTTACAAAATTCCTGGAAAGTATTTTAGGGACATGATTCCTACTATGTCTAGCACATGATAAAATATGTATAACTTAAGAACACGTATGTTTTTCCTCTTAAGAAAATTAACTCTGCAAGAAAAACTGTTCTCTGCTAAAATCAAACACCAAAGAAGAAAAACAATATATTAAAACCAAAAAGTAACAAGACATTTTTAAAAGCTTACACTAATGCTCTTCTGTCTTATTTTGTAAATAAAAGTATTTATGCTTAAAAGTATATGCTAGTCTGCACTTCTGTAAGTATAATGAAATTATGTACCTTTATTAAAAACCCAAACAAGTGATCCATCTTTTTTCCAGCGTAGAAAGATTGAAATGTATTTATTCTTATGAAGTCTTACAGAGAAAATTGAGAAGCTTTATTTTCTTTTTAATTATGCCATTACAAGAGAACTGGACTGTGCCACCTTTCCTCTGGCTAAGCAATTTTTAGGAAGCATGTGGAAAAGCAATGAAGCCCAGGCTAAATTTTAAAACACCTACCTCAAGGAACTATGCATATTTATAAGAAGGCCCACCTAAAGCATCCAAAAATCAATGAGTTTTCATTGAATTAATCACTGACTTAACACCACTGTGAGTTAAGTGTCATAGACTGAATAATGTTTAATGCCATCTCAGAAGCCAGGAATTGTGGAAAAGAACTGAGATGATTTTTCTGTTTCCCATTTGGATTCTAAGAAAAAGTCATTGCAATAAACACAGGTAGAAAAAGAAGTTTCAGATTATATTTGAAATCTTGGGAGTCCAGATCATGCTAGTATGGCACTCTACAATACCTGTAATACAATCAGTGCTCAGGAGTTTAGGAAATTATTTGGAAGATAATTTAAAATTTAGGATTGAAATATCTTTATAAGCAGCAAAATAGCAACAATTTGTGAAATGATATGTTCATTTATGCTTGGTCTTCCTTTTTCTGTTTGCTGCACCTATGTTTAAGTCAGCGCTCCTTTCCTTGTGATTGCCTCCGAACAAGAGATCGGATACTCAAAAGTAATTGTGCAGGTCATATACCATCAAAAATGTTTGGCATTGTATACTTAGCTGTTTCTGAAGTCCAATCCCTCTCTAAGACAGCTCAAGTTAAGAATCTAAAAGCCAAAAGGTCAAGAATCCTAAAATGTTGAACTGAAACAAGACAAGCTAGATTACACAAAAACCCCCTGATACATAAAGGTCAGAAGATAAGATGATACAATCCATTTTAAAGTTCAAATACCCTTGAGAAAATCACTTGCTATATGATTTTTTTTTTAATTTTTAAAAAATAAGCGGAAACATCGGCAAGATAAAATATAGTTTTGATTTGCCAAATGTTGGCTCCCTTGCAAACCCGGTGTACAATTAATTGGATTTGCATCCTACCCATTATTTTGAGTATGAACTATCTTTTAAACTTTATTTTCTTTGTCTTACACAATATATCTCTCTTTCAAAAATAGAAATGTTCCATCACCTTTCTTCAGGCTGACAGAGTTACAGAAGTACCTCAAGATTTTGAAAGCACTTCCCAGTCACTATTACTTGAAAGCGAGAGTTTTAACTCTAAAAGAGGCATGAAGTCCAAAAAGAAACAATACTCTGAAAAAAGATGAAAAATTGTAGATTACTTTCACAGGCTCTTATTCTACAGTGGAGAAAATATCCACATTGTAGCCAGGCTTCTTTGAAAAGAATATTTTCCTTTTATACAGAGATAAAAAGCAAAGCTTTCAGGTCAGAGGCTATAGGGGAAAAGAGCTAATGTCTCCCCTGCTTTGATGTTACAAGTAGTGCCTCGTTACAGAAGTGTATTAGAGCTACCAGTAAACTGAGCCAGCATGTGTAATAACCAGTTCCAGTATGGGTGGCATATGGATCATCCTGTACATAACACAGCAAGCAGTCATGTGCATTACCAACAATACACAAACCTTTACTTTAACATGTTTACATTCCTTTAAAATATGGCACAGCTAAAAGGTAATTTTTGATTTATAGATACCATAGGAAGACTTCTTTAAAGCGTATCTGTAACAGCTATAGACGGCAACCAGGACTAAGAGTTCCTCTCTGGCTAACACGTAACACACATAACGGGGTTTGTAGTGGTGTTTAGTATCTGGAAACAGCACATTTCAGTCTCTTGAGTACTCAACACAACTGTGATTAATGGTGTTTGGTGTCTCATTTGCTTTTGAAGCTGAAGGACTGCTGGTTGGAGGACCCAGCCCAAAACAACATGGTCTGGTGCATTTGTCTTTCACAGATTCCTGGGAGCTGAAGGACCAAATGCACCAATTTGTATTGGTCCTAATGCACTGATGCCTCTAATGGACCAATTTGCCTATTAACTCACCTTTTAGAACAGTATATCTCAAAATCCGGAATATGCTAGAAGGAAATCAATAAATATTACCTTAAAAATCACCCAAAAATGTTAATTAAACTTTTGGTGTTATGTAGCACCAAGCTGTATAACAGTAAGAAATACTCTTAGGAAAAAAAAAAAACCTGAATTATTTTTTACTTACTTTTTTTTGCACCCATGTAAATTGAAACTTAGTAGGAGTACTAATCCTCGAATTAACAAAAATAATGTTTATTCTTTTAAGTATTTGATATCCTCCAACAGACTACTACGTACAATAAAACATAATTTCTGACTGGGTTTTCTATAATTTGGGAAATTATATTTGTTTGGATATTATTACTGAAATGCTAATTGCTGAGTGAGACTACTGATTATGCAAATATGAAAATTACATTAATACTATTTATATACCTTGTAGTTTGAGCATTGCTTAGTAGACAGAGAGATTGTTCACCAAAATCTCTCTAAAATCTCAGGTAATCAGAAAGCTGAAATCCAATGACCCTATATTTGAACAACAGGTAAATAAACCCTGTCAACTTTTCCTGTGTATACAAGAATTCTGTAACAGCTCTAGATTTCAGCCAGAAGTGAGCCACTGCAAGAAGGATAACAGGAGTTTGTGTAGGAATTTCAGTAGGAAAGATGGAAAGGATTCAAAATAAATGGAATACCAGTAAAAATACTGGGAATGGGAAAGTGAAAAGGAACAGGAGTTCAGGGAAAAGCTAAGAAAAAGGGAATAAAAAAAGCTAGATATATGAGGAGAGTGAATAAAGAAAGAAAACTGCAAAAAATTAAAAATGGGGAACCTTAAATAGAGAGGAACAAGGGAAATACCAGTTTCAGTAAATGTTTCCTGGTACAGCAGCAAAGAAACAAATCTTTCTCCCTATAGGCTCAGGTACCTGCCACAAAAAGTCCAGGAGGAGTTTTTGAGCCTGATTATTCTTAACAGATTTCCAAATTACATTTTTAGCTTTGTACATTTTATTTATAAATATATTTAAGATGAATGATTCACTGGAAACACTAGAGAGCACAATGTTCTAAATAAACACAGCTTTTCTAGACTTGGTTTCCACACAGGTAAGATAGGCCTTAACTAATGATACTGGGTTCAGAGTGCTATGAAATCACACATTCCCTCTGCTGGAAGCTACACCTCCAAAAGCACAGGTGTCTGAAGGGAGCTCATCTTCCTGTCCCTCACACTGTAAACCCACTGTGCCTTCTGAGGTTGTATAAACTCTTCACCACAGAGACATAAACATGTTCTGTATGGAAAAGAGGTGCAGCAGAAAAGGCTGACAAGCCCCACTAAATACCTCAGGAGCAGAGGGTTATAAACTGGGACACAAACCCACAGCAGCTGCAGTCATCTCCTGAGGTGCCTCAGAGCTCTTAACAAGGACAACAACAAAAAATGTGGACATTTTTTTCCAGTGGAAGGTATGACAAACAAAGATTACAATTTTTTTCTCTCAAATGATTGGAAGTGCTGATGCTGTGATGGACTATGTCTCTTCTTCTGTTTCAACATCTGTTTTGAAAATCTCCAGATTTTCCAGAAGTTTATAGGCTACTTCCTTAGCAACACACTTGTAAAACTCTTAAAAACTCTCTGCTCTGATCTGCCAGTTTTTCCTCCTGCCTCCACACCAATTTCTGCCTTACTGCTGAAGTATCTGCAATGGCAGGCAAGTTCCCTAATCCCTTGTTCTTTTCACATGTTCTTTTCATAACTCTACTCCGTCTAGGTCGGAATGCTTTTTAGATTCATTTTCTCCCCTTTCTTTTGGAGAGCTCTCATTCTAGCTCCCCTAGCAGGACCAGAAGGAGCAGGTGAGGGTTTCCAGGTGGGAAGTAAGCAGGGTGATTTTTGTGTGCAACTCGTAGCAAGGTAGGGTGCAGTCATAGGGATCCTCAGCAGGTTGGTGTGCTTCCTCCCCCAGAACACTTCTTTTTTGCCCTTGTTTGTTCTTCAATAATGAGTGACTGGGAACAAAGACCATCCAGTGCATGTGCTTGGGGAAAAGCAAAAATAAACAAACAAATGAAAAATCTTTACTGCTACCAAGAAATAGTGATGAGACTTTTCTTTAGAAAGCTATGTGACTTATAAACAACATACGACTGCCACGTGCTAAAAAGGAACAAGGTCTCTAGTGAGAAAGAAACGAAGTGTTATTCTTAAAAGACAAAGTCAGGAGATACAAAAGGGCATACATCATTTCCCTCTGAAATTGTATGATAAAATGACAGCAAAAATCAGCTTAGAAGCAACACGTGAACTAGCCTTCTGTGCCTCCTGCTCTCTTCCTTCCAAGACTAAATGGATCTGTGTCTCTCTTTTGTCACATTGTTGTAACTTTCATTCATTCTCCCCACTTCACCTTGACCGCATCTGAACAGTGACAATATGTTTCTTGTTCTTCACACTTTTCCCAGTAAGGATCACTGACAGCCTCTTACTTTGTATTTTCTCGGCTTTTCAGGCAGGGATTTTTTTTTCCTTCTTTTTCCCCCAGCCCTCATCACTGCTATTTGGAGAGAATTTGGTTCAATTTCCATTTTAAACATGAAATGTTTGAATTAGCTCATAATGTCTCCCAGCTTGCAGAGGAAAGAGCTGGTCTTTTAAAAAGAAAAATAAAAAAGTTTCATTTTTACAAAATAAAAATGAAAAGCTGCAGAATAATCTTAAATCATTTTATACTGCACATAGGACTTCAAAATAATGAGAGCTCTTCAATTTGGAAATGATTTGGGTTCTAGGCATATGAATCAGAGAGAGCTGTAAAATTATTAGAATATGGCAACATCTTTCGTAAGCACTTCAATTCAGAGGTGATCAAAGATTCTGGACTTGCAGAGCAATTTATTTGGCATTTGCAGGAAAGCCTCACTCTTTCAAACTGAAGCACTCTTAACACTATGAAGAACTTCAATAATTTTAAATTGGCGTGTACCATACATGCCTAGAAATCCAATCCAGGTTTTAAATAAAAACACTATAACTTCAGAAGTATGAAAAGCCCACCCACAACAGGACAGAGTTCTAGACTTCCCAAATAACAGCCTAGCTGTTATTTCTCCCATGCTAGGTTTTCTGGTAGGAGGAGTTGCTGAAAACATTAGAGGTGAGTGAAGATTTTTAATCTTATCCTTGCCTTCTAATTATCTACGAATATTTCCCTAAACTCAGTAAACTTCTGGACACCCTTAGTTTGCAAGCTGATTTTCAAGGTGTGAATGCTAGTTTTAAACAGCTTTAAACATTTTAAATTAAAAACAAAAGACAATGTTTAAGCTGAATCAAAGATGTAATGTCTTCCCAACCAAAACTTTAATTATGATGAGTTTAAGTTTGCATATGATATGTATATATATAATTTAGCTGAGCTTAGGCTTGCAAATAGATGTTCTTAAGGGAAACACAGAGTACACTGAGTCCTGAAACAATATTGACAGAACAGGAAAATAAAATTAAGTCTAAATTTTAAAGATTACATCTCAATTACACAAGGAAACAAAAAAAAAAAAAAAAGTCCCCTGAGCAAGACAAGCCTTGTGTTGACCCAGCAGATCCTTTGCCTCCACGCAAGTTGTCCTGCTATGTAAAACAGACTCCTGTCACCAGCAAACTTGTGATGACTCTTAGTTTTGCATAGCATGCAACCACCTTTCCATTCATACTGGCCAAACAAGAAACCCTTCCTTGTGGGTGGTCACATAAGAGCTACAGTCTACAGAACCTTAATATCAAACTTATTGATAGAGAGGCAGGATGGTGGGAGATGTATATGAGGCAGCCAGAGATATTTCAGGTAGGATGAGGTTTTGACATTCAGTTCTGAAAGAATTCTTTTCAGTTCTAACCAGGTGCTAGAAGGACATCAACACAAGTTCGAATGGACCTTGATAACGCTGGGGACAACTGGTGCACCGGGAACAAGTAGGTGGAGGGAATCAATCAGATTAGGTGACCCCAAATGTCTCCCTCAGGCTTTAAAACCACACAGAAGTTGTTTTGGTTTCATGCAGGTGATGCAGTGATGGATGGAAAAGTCCCTGACAGCATAATCAACTTCTGTCACAAATGAATACGACTTGCGGCCATTATTTTAGATTTTACCACCTACAAGTAGCTTCTCCAATGTACAGCGTACCAAAATACTTTTATTTGGGAAGGAACTTCTGGAAGTCATCTGGTTCAACCCCTAATTCAACAGAGAACCAGCACAGATCAGGTTGCTCAGAATTTTATACAGTCAAGATTTGAATATCTCCAAGGATAGTTTTAAAAATCACTAATACTTCTACATGTTCTTCCTCTTTTAAATTACAGTATCCTAAAATTAGGAAATTTTAGATTTTCTACCTGAGACATTGATAGTCAGGCCCGTTTCTAGGGATGAAACATATCTATAAATATTAATGTGATATAAACCAATGCAGGTGCCCTTGAATGTTTTTAGTTCTACCGGAGTTCATGTGATCTACGATAAGAATTCTGTTCTGTTCCCCATGGGTTATAGCTTAGCCTCAAGACTTAGTGGATGTGTGACTTAGTGTGAATTTAGTGGAGACTATGATGTCTATAAATCCTTACAAAATCTCACACAAAAAAAAGGTATTAGTAGGTTTCTACCTCAAACTATGCCAGGCTCACTGTCAGACAGCAAAAGTGCTTACAAATATCCATCATAATGTTCTCAGGCTTATAAAATTAATTTAGCCCCTTGTGGTGCAGACTGATAGGAACTAGTACTGAATGCATTTTAAAGAATGCATTCTCTTTTCTCAAACATATAAAAGGACACTAAACCTCTCCAGAATATTTTAAATAATGAAACCTGAAATATCTGTGACTGGACAAACATGTGACAAAGCTTGAGGACTGAACCACAACTGTTGGACACATAATTGTAGGTTTCAGATGCATTTTAATTATTTTCTACCAGATTTGACTTTCCTTTCCTACATTTGCTATGTGTAAAGTTTGAAAGCAGACTTGTTTTGTAAATGCTAGGAGAGGAACTGTAGTCATGGCTTCAAGTGGGAAATTATCTAAGTGTTCACAACTAGATCTAGATCCAGTCAGAAAAAGATGAGACCAATAAGCACATACTTTCCAATGCCTAAATGCTTCATAATTTTAACTGCAGTCTTAAATGACATTTTAAAATATTTTATTTTATTTCAGGAAAAAAAAGCTTTTTTAGCTTATAACAGCATTTAACTTCGATGCTTACCTATTGAAGTAAACCATATGGAAGAGAAATGTGTTCCTACCTTCCATGAAGCCATTGTTGGGCACTGTTGTGTAAGACAAGGATGTTCAAATAAAAGAGAAATGTAGTTAATGCTACTACAACTCTTTTGTGTAGTAGCAAGATGACTCCTATAATTTTTGAGCCAAAATCTCAAAATGTTCATGACATGACAAAAATCTAGAACTCTTAATCTGTAAATAATATTTCAGCTTCCCCAGTGTTGAACATTATTGTAGTGCTTTGAGCAGTTTAATCCAGTAATTAAGACTTCCCTTTATGCACACAGAAATTATCTGAAATCAGCTCCCTTCAGCCCTTCCAGAAGCCTCAGGCCAGGAGGAGAAAAAGGTAAATAATGTCAGAAAAAGTGTATAAGCTCAATAAGCTCTACTAATAACTTCATAGATTTCCCTTTAGGAGTCACCTCAACCTCTTAATATGTTTTAAAAACCAACCTGCCTAATGTCCTAAAGTTTAAAAACATGGCAACTTTTTTTTAAATATCACTTTTCAATACTAATTTGAGAAGATTTTGAACTAAGAAGAATTGTTTTCCAAGTCAAAACCAGCAGCTCTCATTTGGTTTTGCTCTAGGTTTTTCAAAAAAAAAAAAGCACTCATTTTTTGTTGTCTCCATGCTTGAGACAAAAAAAAGAATTAATGAGAATGTCTTAAAAGATTGAAAAAAACTAAAATAAGGCTGCAGATTTTCGCAATTAATCAATTAGATGAGTTGCTCCCCCCCCCAATAAATAAATAGTCCTTAAGACATAAGCAATGAAAATTGTTTTCCAATCTAAGTGGAGAACGTATTTCCTTTACCAGATCCACCCATCAGATAACAGAACTTTGAAAAGGAAGGATTGTGGTTTGGTGGGACCACCTGGAGAGAACAGTTCAGAATGGAAGATGAGCTGAAAAGGGCTTTCCATATTTCCCCTCCGTGCAGAGGCTGTTGAATGCTTCCTCTGCTCTCATCTACCAGAGCTACACTGGAAAACTGCTGCCAGTGGGAGTATCCCCCTCTGCATAAAGGCATAAACCAAGGCTTAGTGTGCTGAGACTTTTTGGTTCTCTAAGGACTAATTTCTTCTTGAGTGTAGAATAATTAGAATTATTCTCTATTCATGACAGACTACGAAAAATTACTTTAGCTTTAAAAGAATCAAATTTTGTTGAATCTGTTCTTGGTACATGTTTGCACAACTTAGTCCAAGTTGAAGGATCTCAAACTAGAAAAAAGCATATATTTCTCCTTGCTAATAGATTATTTGCTCAAAGAAGTTACTAAGTTGGATGATAAACTGGATACTAAATGGAGAGATGGGCAGTGTAAAATCACTTCTTACATTTCCTGTGCATGATCTTAAGATACTCTGGGATCTTGGAGGGTGTAATGCTGCCATTTGACTCAATTTTTTCCTCCACCAGACCCTCTACCTCATACAAATGTGGAAAGAAACATTCCAGGGATGGGAAAAAAAATACAGAAGACCTTGTGTCTCGAAATGCCTGACCCTGCTCTCCGGACTAGTGGGTGATGAGAGCTCAGCGCTCACCAGCACAGCAGCTCCTTAACTGGCATGGTGGTGGGGTGCCTGGGCTGCCAGGAGCCCTCTCTACTGCACCAACAGCTCCTGTGACCACACTGGCACATTCAAATTGTGGGAACTAATCCAAGGCAAGTAGCGCTCCATTCTCTTTGGTTTTGATGGTCATCATAGACTCTCAAACAAACCCAAGAATAACCCAGAGTTTGTGACTTTTCTACTGCAATCAGCAGACCCCAACAGTACGGGAGATGAGTGAGAAATGCTGGAGGGAGTTGCTCCAGAGACCCAACCTGAGGGCTTTCAAAGTTCTTCCAATTGTAAGAGAGCCAGCAGAACAATTGTGAGCATGTTTCACCAAGTCAGTAACACATTTTAAAAAAATATTTAATTTTCCGTCTGATGAAACAAGAAATAAAACTTTAAGGTCCACATTAAAGGTGGGGTTTTGTCTCGTAGATTTTTTTTTTCATTCATATCCCTACAAGACACATGCAGTAGGTGTACAAAAACAGACAGGAGAAGAGAATATGAAAGGCACGTTTTCCAAGGGTCCCACTCTCTCTGCTATTGTGTTTCACTGCACTTCTCTAATCACAGAATCATACAATCATAGAGCCACAGAATTGTTTGGTTTGGAAGGGATCTCAAAGATCACCTACCTCCAAGCCCCCTGCCATGTAAATCTTCTACTTAGACCAGGTTGCTCAGAGCTCCATCCAACCAAACCTGGAAAACTTCCAGGGACAGGGCATCCACAACTTTTCTGGGCCACCTGTTCCAATGTCTCAACACCCTTACAGTAACGAATTTCTTCCTAATATTTAATCCAAATCCCCCTTCTTTCAGTTTAAAGTTTTTGCCCTTTTGCCCTCTCCAGTTGCCTCGTAGTTCCCCCCTTGTACCCCCGCTTTAGGCGCTGGAAGGTGCTATTAGGTCTCTCAGAGCCGAAGCCCCGGAGGCAGAGATGTGGCCCCCATTCCGGCAGCACCCCACAATGTATGGCTGGAGATGTTTGAGATGTTTGTCCCCCTGCGCTGCCGGGACAGGCGGCGGCCGGGAAAGGCGGGCGGTCCGGGCCGCTCCCCAGCGCCCCCGGGAGCGCAGCCAGAGGGAGACGCCGGGCGGCCCCTCCCCGCCTCCCTGCCTCCCTCCCTGCCTGCCCCCGCCGCTGCCCCCCCCTGTGCCTCTCCCCCCGCTCCCACGGGAAGCGGCGGCGCTGACAGCCTGCCGGTGTCACTCCGGGTCCGGCTGTCACTCTGCCTCGGGCCGCTATTGAGGGCCGTGCGCGGGGCAGCCCCGCCCGGAGCGGCCGCCGATCGCTATCGCGGGGCCGCGGCTGCCCCTGCCATGAACCTGGCTGCGGGATGGGGGCTGGGAGCGGGAGGGGGCCGGCCAGCAGAGAGCCGCTGATACAGTTTGGTTTCTTTTCTTATTTCCCTCTCCTTTCTCCGCCGCTCAGTCTTTTGTGTCAGCTTTCAGAAATGCTCTGTTTGACTGGCAGCCTGTCACAGATCAGTTAGCACCTAAAGCCGCTTGGCAGGGAG
>VXBC01001887.1:767285-915140 GCA_013399945.1 Ploceus nigricollis | reverse complement strand
GCAGGGAGAGGTGACGGCCCAGGAAGGGATCTAAGTGGGTTTATCAGTGCTTCTTTACGCCTCGTGAGCTCCTTGACACAAAAGGAAAGGGTATTAAAGATCTAAAGCGAGCCCAAAAGCGTGAAAGCTCCTTATAGGCTGCGAGATGTGGATGTGACTAAATTTTTAAATATTTTGAGTTGATGCTATTCATTTTGCCAATAGAGTAGAAAGAATTTTTGTTACAGAAATGAGTGTATGTTCCACTTGAGTGAGATTTGGAAAAGGGAGGAAGTCCCTAAATATGTGCTTGGAATATTACAACTACCCTGTATTTACAACCATGCATCTGTTTTAAATAAATATATATAGAAAATCTGCTTTTTGGTTTTTTTTTTAATAAAAAGAAACAAACCCCCAGTCATTTAGCACATAGAGCATTCAATTCCTGCTACTATTGCTGAATTCATTTAGGGGGGTTGTGTCTGTTTGTTTGTTTGTTCAACTTTAAACATTATAACATATTAAGACGGGTTGGCAATTTTCAAATCCTATAAATGGCAAGCATGGAAAAGGTCCAGAATTCATTAGGTGTATGCCATATCTCCTTTCAGGCTCTTTTATGCATGGATTATTGTTAAAGTAGTGTATTTTTAGCATGCCAGTGGCTTCTCACAGCACATTACTACAACCATAATGGTTAGACTATAGGCAGCAGAGCACAAAGCCTTTTCTTTTGTTCCTAATTTAGCAGATCTAAAACTCTTTTATTTATCAGATGATTTAAATTAAAACACAAACATTTCTATGGGAGACAACATCAGCAAGGTGTGTGATTTGGCAGAGACGAAATATAGGAAAATCCAACCTACATCCTGGTGGTCAAAATAAACAGACTTTTCCCATCATCTATGTTAGGGAAATTTTGTGTATTCTAAACCTTACATAATCAGAGGGTCATATTCCAGTCTTGGTGAATGTTAATGAGAGTTATGCAGGGATCAAGAGTCATCATGTTCAAGATTACCTTTTCTTTCAGTTACTCAAAAAAATGGGGAATGCTTAATTTATTAATTTTATTTTTCATATGTTTATACATTTTGTTTTGAAAGGAAGTTTTTTAAGTGTTTGGGATGATAATAACATGGGAAGAGGGGGCTTCAAATACAAAAAAGTAGGTCTTGATTCTGTGTAGTCACCCAACTTGTTTTTCACATCATTATAGCCCCTCCTAGCCTTCACATCTGCTGTCTACCATTTTCATTGCTTATAAGCAGCAGGTGAATGGCCCAAATGAAAGATTTAACAAGTGCTCAGTGGAGCTGCTGCCCTGAAATTTCACTCCCTTACCCAATGCTCTTTACCTCTCTTTGTCTGAAACAGAAAGGGTTTTTCTCAGACCATTTTCCTGACTGTTGGCTAATATTGCCATCCTGTATAAAGTTCTGTACATGGCTACTGAGCTGAAAGTGAGTACTGTTAAAATATTTTCATGCTATTTCCTTAGATTTGTAAGGCAGGCAACTTAAATCATTCTTCCCACCCCACTGTGATTAGAAACCTGCAGAAACTCGAGGAGCCCTGTTGACTGGCGCAAATATTAAGTCAGCAAATTAAGCCAGCAAATTAAGTGAAATATGTGCACTTACAGTTCTTATGCATTCCTTTTCCAAGTGCGCAAAAAGAATTAGGTGTGTACTAGACCCATGAAAATTAAAATTTGATTTTTGAGCAGTTCTGATTAAATCCTGCAGCAAACAAAGTTTGAAAATAAATACACCTGAAAAACCAAAAATGTGGGGAAACAAAATACACATAGTTGTTCTCTCCACACCTAAGATTTAAATTTGTCTTCTTTTATTATTTTTCCTCCGTAAAAATAATCAGACTTTCACTTCATTTCCAAATACACTTGCAAGCACAACACATCTCCACCAGATCACCCAGCGGGGACCATAATTTCTCAAGCTGCATCTACAATGAACTTAGTACTTCCTTTGCAGGGTTAACCAGAAAGACTACTAACAAGATAAACCTGTTACCTTTGAGGTGGATTGACGTAAACAGAGAATCCAAGTTCATCACAAAATTAACTGGGGTAGAATGTTATCAAAATGAAGCTTTTAACAGGCCTAAACTGAGATTTGAAGTTAAGAACTTGCAAATCTAAAGCCTAAGCTTTAGATGGCATCTGATTTTATCCCAGGTAATATGTATTATGAGACAATGAGCTCTACTTTAAATAAGCTTCAGACTAAAATTAGACTAAATTTATCAATGCAAAGAATGAGAGAAGGTGAAAGACTTGGCAGAAGTGCACACAGCAGTTGCAGGCATTCAGTATGGCAGCTGGGGGTCTTTGGGAGAACTGGAGATGTAATCCCTTGCAAACACATGAAGGTCATTCAGTGTGCCTTCAGGTGAAGTTCATTGGTGCTAGTCATAATATTTGCTTCATAATATTTAAAAAATAAATGTTGACATTAATTCTATAAGTACATACCCTTTCTCAGATTATCCAGGAACATAAGCAAAGATCTGCCCCAGCTGTAGGGGTGATTTGTTCTCTGCTTCCTGAAAACCTGTCATATTCTGGGGAGAGAAGGGGTGGAATTATTGGTTTTATTTGTATTTATGAGCAAACTGAGGCATCGGCTGTGCTAAACTAGAATCTGATGGCAGTAGGGGGCTTCTGTGGTAAGACTGTCAAGTTGCTGGTGCTTAGGGAACAAGGCAATGAAACTAAGCACCAGATCCATTGCTTTACAAATGTTACGTGGAAGGATCCTTTAAACCATTGCATCTGAAAAGCTACTTTTTACACTCACTTTAGTATTCTTTCACACTGTCAGAGTGATGTCCATACAGAATGCACTTCAGTATGAGACATGGTACTAAACAAGGGAAAATGGAAGAAAATGCTGTCTGTCTTTCATTATTTTACTTCCTATGGTCCTTGGCCTTATCTATCAGGGCTCTTGTAACATTTTTCCCTCTTGACATATGAGGTTTTGCCTATAAAGACAAAACACGTGCACCTGTTAAACTCCCACAGGAGTTTGTCTCCTTTGCCAGTCACTCTTTCTCACCTTTCCCTAGATAAGTGCAGTGGAAAGCAGTCTTGCTTAGCCAGAGCTCAATGCCACAGTTACTTGCTTTCCATCAGAGAGGGAAAGAAATTTCAGCTTTCCAGTACCTAAGACACATTCAGGCACAACTATTTAAAGTGGGCTGTGCAGCTTGGGCAATATCAAAGAGGAAGAAGAGTCCACAGAGAAGGGAGGGAGGAACGGTGTTGTGGTTGGCTCGTGTGGGGAAGAGATGATGCTGAGTCTAATTCAGAAGGCTGAATATTTTATTATTATTATAACTATATTTCAATACATTAGTATATATTTAAAGGGGAGCTCTTAAAACTACATCTTAACTTCTAGCTATCATATCTAACTACTGTAACTGGAACTAACTCGTGACTCCCTCTCTGGAGGGAATCCAGACACAGGTGCATACCATTGGCCATCAGGGCCAAACAATCCTCACCAGTGTCTAATTAACCAATGATTCCAGGTAAACAATTTCCCAATGCATTCTACATAGAGAAACAAGAGACAAGAATAGAAATTGTTTTCTTTTCCATCCTCTCTCTGCTCTTCTATGAAACTATCTTCAGAGAGCAGAGATGTGGGCACTACAGAACGGAGATGGAAATGAGAAACTAGGTAGGAAAGGAGCTGATTTTAAACTCTCTTCCCCATAAACACCATCACTTCTTAAGCCACAACACTTCGCCTTTTGGCCACTTTGCATTTGCTGCTTTTTCTGAAGGCTGCATTTTAAACTGAGCTTTTTAGTCAGATGCCTGCTAAAGCAGTGAGTGGCAAGAGAGCTGGAACTCACAGCCTGCCCTTCACTGGCCAAAAGCTGTGGCAGGTGGCGTGTGGTCAGTGGCAGGAGCTCACTGCAGGGACTTGTGGCCACGGCATCCAGCTCTTCAAGGAGAGGAGCGATGGCAGGCAGGAGGACCCTGGTACTGGCAAAACTCAGTCACTCCAGCTATGAAAGAGATGGGGCAAAGAAAAGACAAATGACATTATTTCCATCTGTTGAGATGCAGACGCTTACATCACGGTAAATTAAGCAATCCACTTGATGAAACAGGGAATGCTGATAGAAACCTAGCCAACCATTCTTACTCCAAACCTTCACCTCGTGAAGGCAATATCAGTTTGGGGGCTTTAAGTTTCTGACAAAGTGAAACAGAGTATTGTGCAAAATCATGACCTTTCTGTTGTCAAAAATGGGATTTTCACGGACAGGGGGCGTATTAAAAACCTGTGGTTTGGCAACTACCAGTGTTCAAACGTGAAAAAATCAGAGCCCTTCTAATCCAAAAGTGCTACTTCTTTACCTTGACATATCTGAACATTAATTTTAAAGGCACAAACTATGTAATACCTATCCTATAAAGGATAACTATAAACACAGTAATATCATGCTTACCGGTAGTTTTTTTAGACATGATTAAAACAGCTGGTATCTACCACACAAAGTCAGTTGTATAACAGAAACAGAAAACCTTAATCCAATCTGCAAGGCCTTTAAAGTTTCCACTAGGATGAAGGGTGCTATAAAAATATTTTTAAGCCTGTAACTAGCAAAAATGACTTCATTATGATCTCATGTGCTGCCAGAGCACCAATTAAATTGACTTGATAATGTTATGATTAGGCAGTACTTTTCATCAGTTACAAAGCTCTTGATTGAAGAAGAGATTTGCAACACTGAAAGAAATGACCTTGTGATGTGGATTTTTATCAATGACTTTTTACCTTGCTGGTTTCCAATTACATGACAAATAAATAATAGTACTTGCAGCTCCTATTATACTTCTGAGGATCCCAAAGTACTCTGCTGATTAATTAGCTTCACAAGAGCTGTGAGAGTTAGATACATGTTATCCCATTCTTATTAACAATTCAGAATTCAAATGTGATATCTTTGCTCCATTCAAATAAATAGCAGAAATCCTCTTGACTTTAGTAGAGGTAGGATTGCACTCAGACAATTTAAGCAGTTTGACCAAGGTCAGAAAATTTCTCTGCAACAGAGGTGGGACATTTCTCCTTTCTCACTACAAACCAACTCAAGAAAAGTATATCTAAGGAATTATACTCTATCCTGTACTTCCATTGTCAAAAAGTCACCTTTAAAAGTCATGACATACCTCTATGAACTTGATTTAAAAAATAATTAAGCAAATTAGTTTATTTGGTGGAGAAAAGGCATGTCTTCCACAAAGCATTCTTTCAAGTCCTTTTCAGTCTGTAATATAGAAGTTTGAGAACACTTGCTTTTAGTATTTATATGAACATATACATTGAATAAATGTGTATTTGTATTAAATATGTTCTAATATTTGTCTCAGCAGGAATTCATAGAAGAAAATCAATGCACAATACAGCAGTCTACTTGGAGTTTCTCAGCATGTGCTAAGGCAAAATCAAAATTAAGCAATTACATCATAATAAAGAATAATTTAGAAAAAGAGCATTTGTATTCCTTGATGCTTTAAAATGGGTACCTCATGGTTACACTTCTTTCTCAGAGCTAATTGCAGTTTAGGGTACAGTGCTGTGGGTGTTCTACACATTGCACTGCAGACTCCTTTGAAGACTTATAGAAAAGAAGGAGAGATAGAAAATTTGCTTTTTACTTTTCAATTATGGAACAGAGTTGAGACAAAAAAAAATCTTTCTGGACTCAGTTCAAAAAATGTGGTACTGGAGCAACGACAGCTGCACTGTGTTGCTCATTGTCCACCAGGCCAGCTGGTTGCCTATCAGAGGAGATATGGAATCTGAGCTACCTTCTTATATTTGGAAAGAATAAGTCACCAACTAATCCTTTGCTGAAAGAAAAAGCATCAAAAAATTCCTCCTTTTCAGTGATTACAGGCAAACTCAATGCCTATCCCCCAGTTTGAGCCAAAGGAATTGTGATAGCAACCCTAGCTCATGT
This sequence comes from Ploceus nigricollis, assembly GCA_013399945.1. Taxonomy (NCBI): domain Eukaryota; kingdom Metazoa; phylum Chordata; class Aves; order Passeriformes; family Ploceidae; genus Ploceus; species Ploceus nigricollis. The sequence goes on along the minus strand of VXBC01001887.1, from coordinate 909,143 downwards.
CTTCTTTCTTCTTCAGAAGGTATTCCAAGGATCTTGCTGTGAATGTGAAAGGCTCATCATTGATTATTACATGTGGACAGATTGGTGAAATGTAATTCCTGAACTGGTTCTTCCCTTGTAGTGTTGGTGGAAGCAGAGGAGACCGTGGAAAGGGAAAATGAACTAGTGCAAAAGATGCGTCTGTGTGGAGAATGGGAAGGTGACACTTTCAGATAGTCATACAGACCATGGGAGATGAGACACTTCTGGCAAAAAAAAAAGAAAAAAAACAAAAAAAAAAAAACAAAACAAAAAAAAAAACAAAAAAAAAAAAAAAAAAAAAAAAAAAAAAAAAACAAAAAAACACCTCACCAAACAACCAAAAAAACCTAAAACTCCCCAAAAGACCGGGGGATGACCCTTAGTACTGACTGCACAGTAACCAGTGTGTCAGAAAAACCAAAGCTGAGGATTGCTAAAACAACTACAATTAAAAGCAGTTAATTAGATAGTGTGAATCAGAGCTGGTTAGTCTGCAGGGTACAATAAGGATTATGTGGGTAGACTAGCCCAACTGGGCTAGATTTCTAATGCTATGACAATTTCACAATTAATCCATTCTTTTAAAACATCTTTACTCTTGCAATGCCTTTTTATTATAATAAATTTACATTATAAGTTTTGAATGTTTTATATAATATGAATATATTATAATAAGTTATGCTATAAAGGTACCTCTATTATACAACCATGTAATTTCATTTGGCCAGGATGCGGTAAGTGCAGTAGTAGGGAGCAGGAAAGAACTTTACAATCAACATTTAATCTGGCTGTCAGCTCAATAACAGAAAAAGATGAAGCAAGTTTTCACGATATCCACAGAGGCTCTAGGCAATGCGAACCTTAGATCTTAAATTAATGCTTAGAGACAAAGCAAAGCATAAGCCATTTTACGGTTGTACACAGGTGGCTTTATTGGTTTTGACCCATAAATGCCAAATCTCACATAAACCGTGGTGTAACATAAAAGCTTCTTTCAAGTCACCTTTTGCAGCCAGCTCAAAAGTCATGTACTGCTCTCCACAGGATTTCAAATCCTGGAATCATAGAGTGGTTTGGATTGGATGGGATCTGAAAGATCATCTACTTCAAAACTCCCTGCATGGGCAGGGATGCCACCCACTAGATCAGGTTGCTCAAAATCCTGTCTAACACGGCCTTGAACACTTCCAGGGATAGGGCATTCACAACTTCTCTGTGTAATCTTTTTCAGTACCTTGCAACTCTCAGAGAAAAGAATTTCTTCCTAACATTAAACCTAAATCTCTCTTTCCATTTAAAACTGTTCCCCCTTCTCCTATCACTATCTGCCCATGTAAAATGTCCCTCTCTCTCTTTTTTATAAGCCCCCTTTAAGTACTAAAAGGCTGCAGTGTAAGTGTCCCTGGAAGAGAGAGAAGATTCTCTCCTCGATGCTGAACAACCCCAGCTCTCTCAGCCTGTCCTCACAGGAGAGGTGCTCCTGACCTCTGATCATCTTTGTGGCTTCCTCAGGACCTCCTCTAACAGGTCCATGTGTTTCTTGTGTGGGGACACCAGAGTTGGATGCAGCACTCCAGGTGGGGTCTCATGAGGACAAAGAAGAGGGAGAGAATCACCTCCCTCACCCCGCTGGCCACCCCTCTTTTGATACAGCTCAGGATTCAGTTGGCTCCCTGCCCGTGAGTGCACATTGCCGGCTCATGTCCATCAGAATCCTCTGAAGGGCTGCTCTCTATAAATTCTTCTCCCAGTCTGTGCTCATGTCTGGGAGTGCCCCAACCCAGGTGCAGCACCTTGCACTTGGACTTGTTGAACCTCACAGGGTTCTTCTGGGCCTACTTCTTGAGTTTGTTGAGGTCCCCCTGGATGGCATCCCATCCTTCAGGTGTGTCAGCTGCACCACTCAGATTTGTGTCATCTGCAAATTTGCTGAGAGTGCACTTGATCTCATTCTCTCTGTCACTGATGAAGATATTAAAGAGCACCAGTCCCAAGACAGAGCACTGAGGGACACCACTCATTACTGGGCTGCATCTGGATATCGAGTCATTGACCACTGCTCCCTGTCTGTGTCCATTGATTCAGATCCTAGGTGGAAAATCACTGCTCTTCACCATCCAAGAATTACTGTTAGGCAAAGCAAGTTCTCTACAGTGTGGCATTCCCCAAATCCACATGCATTGTATTTAGTGGGTTCTGGCACATTACCAAACTATTAAAAGCAATGTAGACTGGTTATGCCACAAAAAACTACCTGTACACAGAAACAGGCATAAAATTATTAGCATGGTTCAATTACATTCTTTTTTTATGGACATGAAAATTAAGACAGAATCTTGGAAGGCTCTGTGCTGACAATTCACAATTAGGCTTTGAGTAAGTGGGGACACTTTTATGACAGATATAAAAATAAAACAAAATCCCCACAGGATTTTCAAAAGTTTTTATTTATGTTCACAGAGCCTGGAAAAATTCTGAAGATATGCCTGGTAGGAAGACATGTTACTGCCTACTGGGATATTAGCAATAAGATTTATCGCCTCATTCCAAAGACTCCCAGCAAGAAACTGTGTCCCACTGAGTTTGGCAAAAATAGATAAAAGGTTTGACCTCCAGTCTCTAATAACAGCAGTGGTCACCAAGCTAGATCATCTGGCTTGCAGGGTGAATTAGCTTGACCACTAAGTGGGAGTGATTAAAATCAGGAATGGACAGACTTTCTCGTAGACAATAAGAGAAGAACAACATAGATCAGTCCATTTCATGTGTCTTCTGGCATACCAGGATTCATGTTTGGAAGAATATCTTGCAAGGCTGGACAAATAAATCATAAGATCTAGTTGTCTGCTGAGGCTGCAGCTGATGAAGGAAAAAACAGGTTGTGCATGATTCTATTAAGACCAAAAAGGGCTACTTGATTTATTTTTTTTTCCCCCAGAAAAATTCTATGCTGCAAAACACCGAAGATACTAAAAAAGAAGCAAATAATTCACATGTAGCATATATATATAGTTTTTTTTTTCCTTGGTTATTTCTGTCTCTTATCCCTTCACCCGTACTTTTCTCCTTTATTGAATGCAATCTTCAAGAAGCTTAAATCAAATATACAAAGTCACTAAGTTCAAGCAGATTTGAAATTAGGTGAAGAAAGTTCACTCAAACTTACAGACTGTACTTTTGGCTTCAGCAATTCTGAAAACAAAGATAAGTTATATTCATAGGGGAAGAACCTGAAGCAACTCCTGAAATGTAGATAGTCTTTTCAAATGCAATTGGTTTTAATAAACTTCTCTTAAAATGTCTTTTGACTTCCTATTGGTTGATAGGTGGAATGGGGCAATATAAACCTCAGAAATCATTATCTCAAATATTTTTACATTGGTATTCTTACAATCATCATTTCATTAATATTCAAGATTTGACATCAAGATTATGGTTTATGAAAATGCTAGGCTCTGGTAGTTCAGAAGAAATACTCTTTCTGTACTATTTTTTTTTTTTCTGTTAACTCTTACAGAGCACCACTTCTTTTAACCATCTACATCCCAGCTCAGATGCTGTTTCTCTTTCTTTCCCACAAAGGTTGCATCTTTTATTTGGCCAAAATAATCTGATAATCCATTTTTACTTCTAATATTTATTGGGAGCATTGCATGCATTTTTAAAGCTTCCAAAAATAGGCTAAAATATGGTTTAAGTAAGGATCATATGATGGGTAGTATTCAAACAAATATATGCAACTGATGTTGCTATGCTTGCCATTAACATAGCACTGCAAAGGACAATAAAATAAGCTGAAGCAGTCAAGAACTTAATACTGAAGTGAATACACACAAGTTGTAAACCTTGGCAGTTCATACAAATGCAAAAAAAAAAAGTAACAATTAAGATACATAAGGTGAGGCTTCATAATCCATCCAAATACTGAAAAATATTTTGTATAATTCATATTCTGACACTGAATCATTTTAAGCTAAATCATTGTACACTACAAAGAACATTTAGCCTCTTAATTTAAAGGTCCTCTCCCTAAAAAAATAGTCAGTGCCCTTAACCATGTTGTTATTTCCAGCATATACATGAACATACATGCTGAAACGTCACCATCATTAATAAAGAACTGCTTCCTTAGGTGTGAAGAACATCATTTTCCCAGCTGAATGGAAGAAAAACAAAGGTATGGGAAAAAAAGATAGGAAAAAGTGTATGAGTTGAAATAGGATGCAATGGGAATGCATGAATGGAGCATGTGAGGAGGTGGAGGGAGGAAAAGGGAAAAGAATATGTGCACAAGATAATGTTAAGAGTTCAAAAAAACCTGCATGACATGAGGGACTAGAAAGAAGAAAGTCAAATCAAGAAATGGTGGGGAAGTATGCTGGTGAAAAAACCATCTGGGGGCTATAAGACAAGAAAAGCCCTTTGACCTCACACATCAGTCCTAAGTGTAACCTGCTCTTAAGCACAGAAGAGAAATAAAAGCTGAACAAACCAATAATGTTTATAAAACCTGTAGATAGTTTTCTATGGATATAAGATGGATTTTTGGACAAAATAGATTTTATAAGTGAATACGTACCTATGTGTGAGCACAAACTTACTAAACTGTTAGCTCTGGGATTTCAGGTGCAAAAATCAGCTATCAAGGGTAAAGGAACTGAAGTCATATTTAGCCTCACAATTCTCTGTTGCCAAAGAGCCAGAACTTAAGTAGTTCACACTGCAATTTTTGCAGCCCAAACTAAGCACAGACCAGCACTATTTTAGAAAATAAATATGGAAATGTCATCTGCAAAATCCCTGCCCACCCTGCCTATCCCTATACCAGGTCATGTCCATGCTGATTCACACTGCTCCTGCAAGGGGGAGTATTTTTGCATCCAAAAATACTTTACCCTCGCCCTTTTTGTTGTTGTTGTTGTTGTGGTTAGTGCAAACAGCAGAGAGAATTCCTTCTGCTTTATCAAATGGTTCATTAACAACCAGTGCTGATGAGTTTCTAATGACATTGCCCCAGTTGTCTGCAGCCTCCCTTCATTTCAGGCCTGGAGGCAATAACAGTCACAAAAGTCTTAGGAGTTCCATCACCGTCACCACCAGCAGAGACACACTGGCTGTAGTGACCAGAATCATCAGGCTGTGTTAAACTAGCAAGAGAAGGGACAAAGGGAGAAATCCTGATGGTCAAAATTCCTACAAAAGGCAACTCCTGACACTCCTGAATCCTTGAGCATGTTGCTGTTAGATTTCACTTAGCATGAATAAAAGAAGTAAACACTCACCCATAATCATAGCATGTTTCTAACAATCCTCATTCTTTCCAGCATGAAATGAAAGCTAAATATTAGATACTAAAAGCTAAAAAATATTTATTTGAGCTTTAATGATTTTTCTCTGCTTGTTTTTTCCCTAAGAACTTATTACAGTAGCTATGCTGTTTAGAGAAAAAGAAACGTTTTTTTCATTGAAAGAACTGCAAAGATCCACGAGAACATGGAAGAAAATAATCTCACAGGTACTAACCTCCTACTAATCCACTATTTCATAGTCTTATGCAGTCTGCAGAGTATTAGAGATCCTTGTAAAAACATAAGTGACGGCTTCAGAATTTTTTTATCGTTTTGTGAAATAAATATGCAGTAGATAAAGCCAAATCAAAGCTGATGTTTTGAACAAGAAACACTCATAATAAAGATGTTATTGGGTTTATCCCTTTCCATATGTTCTTGCCCATTGCTTTTGGTTTGCTTTGAATTTAAATTTTGATGGTTTCATTGAAGTATCATGAAAATACTGAATGATGAAAATAAGAGTTTACGGGGAAAACATCAAAATACAGCATGTATCAGCTTGAGCATAAGAACTGGAAGAAACATAATTATTTTTGAGAAGCATGCAGATTGCAGAGGAATGTAATGGATGGAAGAGATGTCACTGTACTGGAGGAAATGGTATGTAAAAAGGGGTGTTCCCATGATGGTCACTACCTGGCAAATCCTATCCCTATTTTCAGGCCAAAGAACTGCCACTGAAAGATTTCAGTCCTGTCTTTAAAGTATTGTCCTGACCTTTTTCCCATGGGACCACCCATGGGGGCCCACAGGAGCCGCATCCCAAAGATGCTCACCCACCAGGAGATTTGGAGAGAATGCCCACATCCTGGAGGACATTCCAGTACTGTACGCTGCTGGCACACGTAAATAACAGGCTGTGCTCTGCTTTATGTTACTCAGAAATTTCCTCTTCAAGATTTAACATCAGATGTTTCTATTCTCTCCAACTGACAACTCCAAGTAGAAGAGTCTGAAGTAATCCAACAGAGTGATGAGAAACCATTGAATACCTGTGGCAAAGTTTATTGCCACAGGTATTCAAAGACTGCACATGGCAGGAAAAGGTGCAGTCTTCAGCTCTGTCTACAGCAGCAGGAAGTTTCTTTTCTATTTACTTATCTAGGATTAGGAAACTCAGTTGAGCACTTTGCAGTCACAAGAAAATATCCTCTTTAGAGATGTTATAATCATTCCTTTAGTTCCTGGAAATACTTTACTTCCATCATTTCCATCATGCCCAGGAGGAGTCTAAGAGACTGTTCTTCCATGGAGTAATGTCAGACACAGGGCCACGTTGTTGATGCCATTGTCTCTTCCTGACAAGAAGGAAAGAGAGTTGAGTGTGTCTGTACACTGAAATTATAGCTGCTCATAAAGTCATTGTATGTTCCAGCACATACACCAAAGGCAAGAAGGGACAAAGCTCTGTTTAAAGTGTCAGGGCCCTTTGCAAAGAGTAACAGATGGCTGTACTCCTGGAAAGGACAGACCTTCAGTACTGCAGTTCAAGAGCTGTATAGAGGCTATTCCCAACATAAAATTCTAGAAAACACTTTGCACAATTATCAGAAATGCTGGAATATCCTAATGATTCTTAGATTGTTTAGTGATTTCCTTCTGATCAAGACTCTCTTCTGGGTGGTATAAAGGATTTTGTGATATTCTATAAATACAAAGGCTTTCTTTGCATGTGTATTATATTGTTTTTTCTTTTCTTTTCTTAAGTGGCTATTAAATACTTTGTTTTTAATTATTGTTTTAAACTTTTACTTTCTAATAAAATTATTATCCTATAGTAAATAGAAACAGCAGTTGACTGTTCAGGTTTCAGACCCAGCCGTTTGACACTGAGATGGCAAATATTAAAAATCTGAGTATCATAAGTCACATTTTTACCTGCGGCAACTCATTCTAAATGTGAGGCAGGCAAAAACTTTTTGCTTACTAAAACTTCCTAAAAGCCAGCTGGATAAGGAAACTAGCCTTTATGTACAGAGATTCAAATAAATTTATGAATGCCATGATTCCTCCTTGATAAATTACAGCCATCAAATGATAAATAATCTGAAAAAATAAACCTAAATCCAGGTACTCAAATATAATTAAACTGTTAAATTAGAAATATAAATTTCTTTAGTTTCTATATAAATTATAGAAATATAGATTTCTTTATTTCTAAAGGAATAGTTTAGAATTATGATTGGTAATTTTTTCAGGATCCAAACACCTTTTCTTGCATGAATGTGTGGGAGCAGAGAAACTTCTGAGGTTAGGAATTAGGCACTATAAATATTAATTACAATACCTCAGTAGAAATTGTTCTATATTTATTATTAGTCACTAAAACATTATAATCCTCATTAGAATTAAGCTGTAATAATTAACTCTTTTATTCTTAATACTGTGGTAGAAAGAGGCTTGACAGGATGGAGCATATTATATATTTTACAAATAATTCATTCAGTAATTGGATTGTTCTGAAAATACTTTCCCTCTAGTTTAAAATTAGTACTTTTATAATCACAAATCTTGGTAAATAAAAAAATGCAGAAGTCTAACCCTAGGCAGAGCGCTTTTGGTTCTGTTCCTCTTTTTTTCCTTCACTCTTCTGCACCTGAGCATGTTTTCCTTGAGACAGAAAGAGGGATGCAGGATGAATGCTGAACCAAATCTTGCAAATGTTTTCTGGTTTTGTTTCCTCACATTTTCTTTTTCAGAATCCTAATGTAACACTTCCCTGCACTGCCACGTGTTAAAGCCCTGGCTCCTGAACTGTTGTATTTGGACAGCTATTAAGAAGCTTCCTGCATAAGAAATTCTCCTCCTCTTCGCAGAATTCTTAGCCCTCATTCCCTCATGTTAGCCGAGCAAAATGGTGTTTCTTTTTACACACGGTGCAACCACCAAGAAATCAATTCTGTGTGTTTTCCTCCCTTCAACACTTTTAAAGGACTGTGATCAGTTTTTGTCTCTGTTTCTTTTGCACATCTTTTCCTAGCTTTAAAGCAGCGCTTGAGCCCTTCCCCTCTTCCCTGAAAAAAAAAAAAGGAAAAGGCAAAACAAAACAGGTAGAATTCCTCTGTTACTATTAACACCTAAAAATATGATCATGAAACAAAAGCTTTGCTCCTCTGTCCAATTTGATGTCTTTTTCATGCTGCCTCAGTGATGGCCAAATAATTGGTTGTTCACTTGTGTCCTTGTCTCCCCCGACAGTTCCACAGATGCCCTGAACAATGCTCCAAAGACTGCTTTCAGTAGGGGCAAATCCTCATTAATCATTCCTGGCTGACAGCACAAGGGAACACCTGCATCTGGCGCAGGGACCAAGCAGTGGCTTCTGGGAGCACGCATTAAAAAGACCAACCAATTCAAGTTGTGAGAGTAGGCTTCTAATAGCCATGTGAAAAATCCCTCTCTTGCTGGATTTTCCTTTCATTAAATAGCTAAAATTAGACCTGTGGCTCCTGTTGAGATTAAAATATCAATGTATTCTAAGCAAATCAGGAAATGAACAGTACTGTATGTTATGATAAATGGCTGCTAAATTCTTTATGTCTAGATCAAGCAATGTTAGCATTAAATACTGATGAACTGTCACATAATTTTCATTTAGAAATGACTGCACTTTGAGCTTCATGTCCTGTGGTGCTCATAAATATTTTCTCCTGCTATATTTCACAAATAGACTACACTGACTACACAGATATTTTTAGCATGTAGTCCTAAGACCATACTGTGTACAAACTGTTTTCTGTGCAAACACATCAACCTTTCCATGTGAAGTATTATCAGAAAATGTTCATACTGCTAAAAGGTACTGTAGCCACCCCAGTGCTATAAAGCCATGTTCCAGCTTGCTATTACAACACTTTCTTAACAGAATAGTTGTCAGGTGGGTTATAAAATTGTTTACATTGTATTCAGAGTACAGGTTGGGATTTTCCTCCTGAGGCAAATGGCAAAGGAGTAAGGAAAGAAAAAAAATAAGTTGCTTTTTGTTTGTTAGTTTAGTTTTCATAAAAATGAGTCAGGTGTTTTATCTAAACATGTAGAGCCATTAAAACCTCCCGTAGGATTCCAGTTGATTTCAATGGGCTTTGGATCAGGCCCTTAGGGCCCGCATCTGCTCTGTGATTAAATAAGCACATCTCTTCTCACACATAAACTGGAGAAAACCACCATGGGCTAGGGATTACAGACAACTAACAATGTATTTTTTTGCACATATGACTGAGCACAACCAGGCTTTGAGTCTGTCCATAAAATGTGTTCACATCTCAAACAAGCAGCACTCAGCTGATACAAAAAGTGTCTTTTAGAAAGCAGTCAATTATCACCTCTACACCATGGTGGAGATTTTAGCAAAGGTCAGAAGGGTCAGATGGGGGAGCAAAGGGAAAAAGCGAGGTAGGAAAAAAAAGCCCTGCAGAACTCTGAGCATTAAAATGCCACTAGTGCTGAGACATGTACAGTGTAAAAGAGCATAAAACACATCTGGGCTACGAATTGAATATTTAATTTAAGAAATACTTTCCTGCAACCTGATACTGAGGGAATTGATTTGGGGAAAAAAAAAAAAAAACCTGAAACAGAATTTTTGAGTGTCTTTTTTTTTTTCTTCAACAAGAAGGAAAAGTTTCCATATTCATTTGCAAAGTAAAAGCTCATTCTGTACAAGCAAGAATAAAGCTTGCATGTAGTAGATTAAAAAAAAAAAAAAAGAAAAAAAACAAAACCCAAACACTGGTGACCAAGAGAAAAACTATGAGCTGCCACATTTGGGAAAGCAATGATTAAGTACTGATGCATGTATAGCTTACAGACATTTTCATAATTTCTCTTCATATGTTTAATTCTGTCTTTTTTAATTTATTGAACAAAACTTTAAAGATTTTTTTTTTTTTGCACTTTGTTGTCTGGTAGAAATAGTGGCATTTGATTTGATTCTTTCTACAGAATGCAGTACCATCATGTGCACAGCATGAGAAATGATGCCATCTAAATGCTGTGGGTTAAGGAGATAAATAAGAACAGCTAGCACAATGCAGATACATACCTGGCCAATTCTCTGAAAGCTACCAACACAGGAAATCACTCTTTTCTCTACTGCTTTCTGCTGTGCTTTCACAGCAGCAACAAAAGCATCTGTTCTTACAAATTTCATGCAGGTGTGGTAGAAATTTGGGTTATAACAGATCATTTTAATTTAAGAATAATATTTTCATAAGCTCTTTAAAAATCTCAGCTCTTTAAAGTTCCTGTCAGGATGTTATGCAAATATGTACAGAAGCCAGATAAATGAGTGACTGTAGATGTGATGTAATTATGTTCCCATCTGTTTGTAGGGGTGGGAAATATGCTGACACATATAGTGGGCATTGGTATATCTCCTTAGTAATATACCTCAGTTATAGATAAGAACTACTGAAGGTAGGAAATCCCTTTCCATTTTTTTTAAACTGAGATACTTAGCAACTTGTCACACATGCAGGAAGCTGGAATGCAAATTCTAACTGCCCTCAGGCAAGTTTCATTAGGCTTTCCAAAATCTTTTAAAATTTGCTGTGTAAATAATTTCACATGTAACTTGACTATATCTCCTGTTCAAAAGTGACAAGTCTCATGTATACTTCAAACATATGGGGTGGGGAGTTCTTCAAAGGTACATAGTTAAGGCAAAAAAACTGCATAAAACCTTATCTTAGTTTTTGCTAGAAGCTCTGATTATAGTATCATATTAAAGTTTAAAAATAACTGTGAAAATCTTTTCTCACAAGTATCGTTCACTTCTCTCAGGCTGGACAGGGAGAGGAGACTAGCAGGAGTCACACCTGCTTCCACCCTCATCAATTTAAAACTATGAGGGATCAGCCAAAATTTTGCAGAAAGTTAAAGTTTAAACCCAAATAAAGAAAACAAACAAACTAACTAAACAACAAACAACAACCAAAAAACCCAAACAAAAATAAACAAATAAAACCACCTGCACCTTACTTGGGGTAAAATTTTAAAACTTCTTTAGGCTGCTCCAATTTATAATAATTTTGAAAATCTCATTTTATCTTGTCTCCCACTTCTTTTAATTTTGTAATTACTTGGTTCTCAGAGGTGAACTAAACCTTTACATATACATTTTTTCATGTCAACTGTTTCATGTCATACCAGTGCCAATGCTGGGCAAAAAGTAGACTACTCATTCCCATGAGGAATAAGAACAGAAAGCCAAAAGTCAAAATCCTGTCTTCCATCCAGTCTTTCTCTGTCAGCCCTTCTAACCTGTGTGCATAGATCATACACTGCCAGGGATAAAGTATGAGGATAATCCCATAATATTTGTACTAGAGATGGGGTGTCCGAAGTCAAGATACAACCACTTTTTAGCAGCTGTCTCTATCCTAGTAATTACAGGTAGAGGGTGGTATGCATAACAGACTAAATTTGTGACCACCCTCCCAAGTAAAGGTGGCTTCCAAAGATTGTGTCTTTCTTTTTTACCTCATCCTTATTCCCTAGCCTCTGTAAGAGTCATCTGGAGACCAATTTTTGTGGGCTGTATGTGAAAGGCATGAGAAGCTGCTTGGTTTAAATAATATCAGAGCAATTAGTGTGTCAGAGAAGTTGTTCTTGCTTTTTTCCCATATATTCCTTTCCTATAATCCCTAAAGTATAAGAAATAATTAACTGAAATCCAATTAATGTTGATTCAGAACACCTGTTTCCAAAATCCTTTGAATAACTTTTTCCTTTTTTTTCTTTTTCTTCCTCTTCCCTCTTTGTTTTAAGATGAAATACATATCTCTATTCAGTTGCTCTTAGGAGCCCAGAGATTTGCATTTTCTAGACATGAAGAGAACCTGTGTTGTAAGAGAGCTGTGAAGATTTAAAAGACCAAAAGAGGTTGGTATATGTATTACAGCAGCAGTAACTTTAATTTTTCCTTTTCCAAACTTTATTCCTTCAAAAAACTAAGTTCAGCAATGCCTTCCTCCACACCTCCACTTTTGTTTTGCTTTAGACCTTTGCCACAATGATGGAGCGATGCAATGATTTCTGGCTGAACACTCTTGCCACAGCCACCCTGTCAGGATAGGTGCTAAAGGCACCTGTATGACAAATCACCCACTACCCCTGAAAAAGGATTTTCCTGTGCTGTTCCCTGCAGGTCTGAGCACCTTTCCTCCCTGTTAGCCAGGTGTCCTGACCTAGTGTTCTGCAAGTCCGCTTGAGGACGTGGTGTTGCTTCTTTCCTTTCAACAGCTCCCAGGCAAAATAAAACAGGACCTGGGCTGAGCTACTGATTTCTAAAGCACATAACTGCTCACCAGCACCATGGAGAGGTTGAAGAGGATTTTTATTTATATATTGATTAGGCATCTGTAAAAATCCCCACCCTGACAGTTTAGACACAGTGAAGACAATGATTTAGTGAGACACTTATTACCATAGACCTGTTTTGAGACTACACATAGTAATTAACTCTAAGCTGTGATTGTAAAAGTATAACCTATTAAACACATTTTGAAATCAAAATATTTTTACAATTTAGGCATGGTGCCACAATCCTCTGATGTTCAACTGAATGAAAGAACCCTTTCTCCTGGTATTTGGAAATCTTTTTGCAATATAGCTGTGTCTTAAAGATCCTGTTTTGCAGAGAGCAGAGGAACATAAGTGAGGACTTCTAACCCCACTTCTTCCTTAAAAGTATTAGATTTCTTAGCTGAAAAATTAGACATCAGCAAATATTACTCAATCTTAATTTCTTATGTACTAAGCAATTTCTTATGAATCATGTAATGCATTCAAGGGATCAACTTGTGTGGATACTGATTAACTGTATCAGAGGGGCTGTCTCATTATATACCTTGAGCCTTTTTCATTAGAGAAAATCTGCAAACAAACCTTGAGTGTTTAGATTATTTTGCACCATGCTGTATGTCTAGCCACAGACACAGAAGATGCCTACTATTTTTAACAGGATTATAGAAAACATGAAAGGGTACTTCCTTAAATATTGACAGTTGAAGGAAAAATAAAATATTTTTTTTAATACAGAATTTGAAAGAAGTGGCAGGAAGAAACCTTTTGCCCCTTTAGGAGGAGAGCAGCTGCATATTAAACATCTATATTTTTGAAGCACCTTTAAAAATTACCCTTAGCATTAACATTACAGTGTTTTATGAGAAGTCCATGAAATTCAGAAATAGTTATAAAAGAAGGAAAGAATGAATAAGAAATAAATAGCATTATGAATAACTAAGTTACAAATCAGTCTTTAATTATACAAGCTGTTAAAAAGATCAGCCAGAGTTGGGGGGGGCGGAGGGTTATATATTTCAAAGATTATCAATTCATTTCATGAAAAACTCTTGTCTCTTTACAAAGCTTTTTAGCATCCCCTATGGTACCTTAAGGTTACTATGAATTGAATTAATATATTGTATGCAGTGGATAAAGGTTTCCTACAGTACATATTTAAAGCTATGATCTCTCTTACCCTTCTGTCTTTTGCTGTCTCTTTCTCACTGCATGATTGGTACACAGTTTTAGGGTGCTCTTCCTGCTAATGTTAAAAATGTATATGCTGCTGTCAATACTGGAGGGAGATCCTGGAGAGATTTATGACAACACCTTCCATGCCTTTATCTCCACACATGAGCAGGATTAGTGCAAGGCTCCATGCATACAAAGCAGACTTCAGAGACCACAGAAAGGCCACCACATCCATCTGTGAACTGCGCACGCATGAATGACAGATCCAGGCTGAACATGTTGAAAAGGGTCTACACACTGATGTGCATCTGCTTGAAAGCTACCACACCAAGGCACATGTCTAGGTGTAGGACAAGAGGCACATCATAGGTCTTTACAAGACTATGTATGGATGACGGACTTCAATTTGAACAACTAAAAGCGTCCTCTCATAAGAGAGCTGCACATGCTGACACTCCATGGAATGAAACAAAGAAGGGAATAGCCCAGTGCTAAAAATATTTGAAAAAACCCCAAAGAATAAGGGGTCTGTCATTTAACAAAATTAAAACATTACTCAAATAAACAGTGGGGGATGTTTGAGACTTAAAATCTATATATGCAAGACTTAGGTACAGAATTTTTGATTAAAAAAATCACTAAACTGGTTTTCTTTTCCTGTTTCCCACAGGATTTGGGCTCTTCCAAGTGAAAAGAAGTAAAATATCTACCTGGGTATGCTGGTTTGATTCCCTGACTCAGGTGTATTCTGACTTCAGAAAAAAATATTATGGGAGAAGGGCAATTTATTTTTCTTTTATTAGAAATGGAAGAGTTTAAGACACACACCTCTGTCTCACATAAACAAGGCTGAATCTACAAGGGTCTGAAGAAAAACCCTTTTTTTCACAAGTCCTAACCAAACATCCATTTCCATGGCTGTGTGGTACAATGGGTTAAAACCTTCCACCTTTGGAGGTGCCTGTAGATACATATGCATATCCTTAAAACTGAAGGAAAAGGTAATATCCAGCTGCATGCATGGGACATAGGAACAGAGAGGCAGGCAAATAGAGGACTTCTCATCTCTGCAGTTCTGCTCTTCTCATAGATTTTTCATGCCTACTGGCTTTTCAGAAAGGCTTTAATGCTCCAGAGCATGGGGGAAAGGGAAGGAAAGGGAAGGAAAGGGAAAGGAAAGGGAAGGAAAGGGAAGGAAAGGGAAGGAAAGGGAAGGAAAGGGAAGGAAAGGAAAGGAAAGGAAAGGAAAGGAAAGGAAAGGAAAGGAAAGGAAAGGAAAGGAAAGGAAAGGAAAGGAAAGGAAAGGNNNNGAAGGGAAGGGAAGGGAAGGGAAGGGAAGGGAAGGGAAGGGAAGGGAAGGGAAGGGAAGGAAAGGAAAGGAAAGGAAAGGAAAGGAAAGGAAAGGAAAGGAAAGGAAAGGAAAGGAAAGGAAAGGAAAGGAAAGGAAAGGAAAGGAAGAGTGTCACTACGTTTGCATGAAATATTCAAGGTTCACTAGCCAATGAATGAGCTAAAACTGAAATATTTTATGAAAGCTTTCTAATAATGAAACACACCAGGCAGCACAAGATACGTCTAATAATCAGGGTGCCAATAGATTAGGGAGTTAATTAGAGAAGGAGATCCTCTTGGGAAGAGCCTGGATAATCAGGATTCTATTGTTTTAATACTGACAATGAAGGAGGGAAAGTTAATGGTAACGCAGTTACTTTTATTTAATCCTCTTCTTAAATGTTACTATTTTAGTGCCTGCTATCCAAGTAAAAAATTCTGTATGAATTCAGTCCCAATTCAACACCTGCAGGTGCAAACCCCAAATAAATTACTGGGGAAGGGGCAGATGCTGACAGGATTGCAGTCTAGACTCCTCACTCTAAATCCATTTAGTGCTATTAACCATGACTGGGTGTAATAGCTTTGTGTACATTAGCATCAGGATAATTTTCCCTATTTTTCTAAATATCAAATGTGTGTCTTCATACACACTATATAAAGAAAACATCAAAGAGAACAAAACAAAACAACTAGCAAGCCTCTTTGCAATATAGTCTATATTTTCAAATGTTGACTAAGGAAAAAAAGTAGGCAGGGTTTCTTAAAATAAAGCAATATTATTCGTGGACTAAACGGTGCCACCAGACAAAGTATTTCCTTTGAATACAAACAGATTTTACACACAAAGAGTATACGATTTAAAAAAACGTTAAGAAATGTACACTTCCACTGCATGCAAACAGTAATAGAAACCTGACACAATCAAAAGATAATCTCGTTGAAGTGAATATGTTTGCTGTGTAACAACCCATATTTTATTAAGTTGCCCAACACTTTTGAACCCTGATAAGGAAATGGACCTATTCTGAGGGCAACATAGATATTTGCTGCAGAGATTATTCCTGTTATATACATCTACCCTTGTTTAAATGCAATGTAGAAAGGCAATATGTAAACACAGGGAGGAAACAGAGGCAATGCTGAAAGTGATATTGGACTAGAGAGCCCTCCTTTGTGAAAGGAAATAAAGAACAAGATTATCTGGAAAGAAGAGAAAGTAGCACCAAAATGTAGTCAGAGCCACGAGGTGCAAGGGAGGGACAGTCAGAGAACAAAGTGGGTGTGTGGTGGCTGAGAGAGTCAGGTTGCACTCAGAGGAGGCAAAGAGATCTGAGGGTAAAAAGCCAATTAATGGATTAAAGGGTAAGTATCCAAGTTCTGAAACAGAGGGGTGATAATATAGGCAGCTAGGGAGAGGATTAGAATAAAGAAGTGATAACAGTATTCAGCTGAGAGGGAAGGCTGTCAAGAACTGAATAGGAGAAGGAGGTAAGACAATGAAAACAAAAAGCTGTCATTTAATCAAGGGCTGTGATGGTAAGAGCCCAGACACCAACAAAAAAAAATAGAAAACAAAAAAAAACCCAACACAATTTGGTTTCAGCTCGAAGTGTCCTGAAATCATTGTTGGAGTACAGAGACAGATGGAAGACTTGGCCATGACTGTATAAAATCAAGTGGGTAACAATGAATTTGGAGCAATTACCAGATACAGATCCTCAGTGCTGTTTCTCTGAACTATTTGCCACTATGCACAGTTGCTTGTCCCAAGCGTATACAGCTGAGGATTTGCAACAAAAATACACTATGCATTTATGGAGCTGGATAAGGAAAGGCGGGCTATGCATCTCCTGTATGGGGTTTCACAGTACCAAAGGATAAAACACTACTTTTATAAGAATTAATAATTTCCCAGAAATGTATTTTCTTTCTGTGCAGCCTTAGCTTCCACAGCATCTCTAACACTATCTCAAATGTACTTTGAACTTAGCCCTTTTTTGATTGAAATGTTATAGAGGATTTCTAGAGAGGCATAGATGGAGACTGATTTCTTTGGGATTTTTATTTTCAGTCCTCTTTTGCCTCTCTTTCAGTCCTCTTACTGTTTACACTTCACTGACCTGGCAGTATCTTGTTTACTTCTTCTGTGTAATTTATTAATGTTCTGCTGTATTTTCTATATATTAAATGTGCTAAATTTATAGAGATATTTTTGAGATAAATGATAGCTGTCATGTCCTGTTTCTTCCAATAGAACATTTATGAGGATTTCAGGGTTGTAGAAGTTTAGCAATACTCTCAAGTGACAGCAGGAGGATATTAATACAATCTGAATGGGACAAAAACTTAGGTCTTTTTACCAGAAACATATTTAGCAATTATAGCAGTATGAGAAAATTTAACTTAATCCTTTTGATAAAGGAAAAAAAATTAATAAACAGAAGTTCTCCCCTTGGCTTTGAAATTTTAGATCCTTATAATGCTTCAATTAGCATTAAAATCCATTTTTCATGTATCCCATACTTTTCTCAGTGAAGGGAGAAAAATTTTCTTAGCAGTTTTCACATAACCAATCACAAAATGATTAAAAATGGTGAATGACCATCATGGTTTGATTTTGCCTAAAGTTACTGACATATATCTTCTACTGATGTCACTGACCCAGGGTAAAAATAAAGCCATAACTTCTCAGGATTACAGCATAGTAATCCAAAGACCACAACAATATTGCTGTGCTTAACAAGTCCAGTCATTGTCTATTAGAATTTATGGAAACTGAATTATTTTCTTCCCCTTTTAATTTTTTTCTATTTCATATCAGTAATGTCCAACCAGTCTTTACTGTCACTCAAAATATAAACTGGTGGACATCATCATGGATCATTGTCCATTCTCAACCTCTTCCAGACACAGAATACTTCTCACTATATTTCAGGTTTTTTTCTTTTTTGTTGATCCTACCACAGTACTCAGGAAATACTTTGAATTGGGCAGGATTGCCTATTCCTAAGTTTGGAACCACAAGTGAGACTGGATTTTGAATGCTAGCATGCTTTCAATTGTGTTTTTGCTAAAGGAGTGAATTTGATACGTAAATGTCCATATTGAAAATTTTAAAACACACACTCACCCACCCATCACACATACCCTTCACTAACCAGAAACTATCACAAGGATGGATGAGAGAAATGTTTGAGACACAAAGGTTGATTCTCTGCCTGGATTCTTGCATAGCATGTAGTCCCAGTAGTGAGGAGCAAATATCCATTGCACCTCACCTTGGAAAAGTTACAAGATTCTGAACAATTTCTGTGTAATCTACTTTGCTTCCTCAAGTGAGGACTTACTGCTTTTATCTGTTTTAAGAATTATGCTCAAGTGTAACCTTGTGAAGAGACTACTAAAGTTCTGGGCTTAATATCAGCCAACATTTGGGCATGGAAAAGTCTGTTATAGGAAAAACTTTGCTAAATTAAAATGTCCAGGTACAACATTTTTATGAGTTTTACCTAAATCCCAGAGTAGGTGGTAAAATATTTTTTCCCAGTCTGACAAAATATTTGCTTCCCAACTTGGAATTTGATGTATGGGTTTCTGGAAAATTTCATGCTAAAGAGAATGTAAGAACAGCTTAGCTGAAATTTTCTCTAGAATAAAATGTGTTAACAATGATAGAATGGGGTGATTTTCTATCTCATATTCAGAGTAATTTGTAAGAAACTTCATTTAAATGCAGAGATTAATCAGAGATTTAATCAGAGATTATTTTCTCTTTTGATGTAGAAACAGTTTTCTCAGTCTCAAAGAGATCTGAAAAATCTAAAATTATTTACAAAGTTAACTGAAACATAGGGAAAACTGTTAAATTGTTATTGATGGCTATATCTGTACTAAATGTGATTATAACAACATTTAAATTATTTCTATATATTGTGCTTTTGTGAAGAACATAAATAAATACACACTTTCCTAAAAATAATATTTTGATAATATATAGGGGGACAGAGGGAAGCAGTAGTACAATTATTTCTTGGCAATAGGACACATCTCCTGGCAATATAATTTTTCAAAAATAAAAAGTTAAAATCACAGTTTTTAAAATTTTATATATTGGAAGCTTCTGTTAATGAAACAAAAACACAAACAAAAGCCCCAAAAAAGAAATAAAAAGAAATCAGTAATGATTGAAATGCCATGTTTGGGACATTCCAGGTGTGACTCAACTGAAGTGAGTTCATCTGCAGCTGAGAGTTTCCAGAGTCTTTGCAGTGACTCTGTGATATGAATGATTAAATAATAATGATTTATCAAAACTGAAGTTATGAGCTCATGTGCCAAGAATTACCCCACCAAACTTAGGCCTGTGAATCGTATTTAATGTAAGAGTTTTTCAGGGTTGCCATACAGTCAACAGCAATTCTCCAAAGCAATATTATCCAGGCTTAAGCTAATGAGTTGAATGGTCCTCTCTCAACAATTACTTTACCCTAAATTTCAAAATTTTTAGGGCACAAACCTACAGAATCTGAGTCCCTTTCAGCCATTTACAGAAAACGGCCATGCATCATCTAATGCTAATGTTAAAAATCAAAACTATCCACATTCCTGAAGATTGATCACTGCTAGGTGGCTTACAGGTGTATTATGAAGGCAAAATGCCGTAGAACATTCCAGGAGATTACGAAAAGCATCTGGAACTGATAAATCTGGAACTGAGTTTGCGCTGGAAAATCACTCTTTAGAAGGCCATTGAGAAATCACATATAACCAAGTTTATACAAATTCACTATAGCAGGCTGTTGTCTTCATGGAGCCTTAATTCCTTAAAGACTGAAATCATGTGCCACAGACATCTATTTTCTGTACACTGGCTGAAAGGTATCTTGATTGATGGGACTTCTAACTTTGACATTACAGTGAAGTCTATGTAGTTGGGATCCCCACTTCCCCAGTATACTTACATTGTAAAACAGCCATCTAAGAGGCCTGAAAGTACCTGGGTCACAGCTGGGATTGTTTCCCCTTCCACCTCCCCCCTCACGTTTAAGGTAACCTCTATATTACATAAGGAGCAGAAGAAATTTTGAAAATTGAATATAGAATAAAAAACACCCCGCTCCCAAGGGTAGCTAACGCAGTCTTAAATCAACAGCTATCTTTGTTAAGAAATCTGATTTTTCAGGAGAGAAAAGAAAAAGAGTCGTTCTCTCTTATCCAGACAAGAGAAGGAACTGGCAGAGCGCCACAGCAAATTACTGGAGAAGCTGAAGATGGGAATTAGAAGGAAAGGTGTACAGGGGGAAGGGAACTAATTATACAAGACAGAAACAGGTTATAGTTACAGATTTATCCCTTGTCTGGGACTGCTAAAATTTTTCACGGCTCATTCTTGAGGGCCACCTGGTTTAATCAGAAAAGAAATCAGAACTGCTTGATGAAATATGCAGATGACAATGTTGAAGGTATTTTTCAATACAAAGAATTATAATATCATGCAAGAAAAAAAATTGAAGATCTCTAGGACTGGAATAATGGAAATGAGTGACATTTAACTGTACAGAGTGCAAGGTCAATCACTAACAGTGTAGTAAGAATTTTTGCATTAAATTTGGAGCTCATCAGATAGAAACAGCATAGAAAAAAAAATATCTTTTGAACAATTAATTTATTAATGAGGACCATTGCAACATGGCTAAGAAAAAAAAAATTAAAAAAAGTAAACAAAAAAACACCTAACCACAAAAAAAACCAAACCAACCACTACCCTGATATCCAAAAGGCACTAGTATGCTAACTGGACTGTGTTCTCAAACAGAGCATTTGTTTCTTGATATGTTTATTAAAGCAGGAGGGAACTACTAAAAGAACTGCTGAGAAGAGCTATTATCTTGACTAGAATAGTATGGATCTTGTCAGAGAAAACTAAAAGGCTGACTTTTTTTAAGTAGCACAATGGAGTCTGAAGGGCAATAAGTGGCCTTATATAGAAAGGAATTCACCTGGGAAGACAAAGCAGCACCTAAGCTGAAGGTACAAGAGCAAAGGAAAATACTATGGCCATGAGTAAGGTCAAGTTGGAAGCTGGGAAAAAAAATCTCGTGCAGAATGAAGTTCCGTCAGCAATTTCTCAATAAAATCAGCCTTTCAGAAGGGATTCAATATCCTCATTGTTCCTAAGAGCAGAAGTATGGATTATGATTCCAGAAGTCCCTTTGATTAGGAGAAGCCTTCTGAAAGCAGAGTAAGGCTAAGATCTAATAGCTTACTGTTTGTGCAGATAATGTTTAGACAAGTTATGTAACAGTAAGAGGTTCTTTGAGACATATGTAGTCTGCATGCATGTGGCTGGAAGTACATACACCTAATTCTTAAGTCCCAGCATTACCATGTAAGTGAACCTTTTCCCCCTCTGTACATGAGGAATAAGGGATTGGGGTGTCTCTGTTTCTTTCAGTTAAAATACTAGCAGGACTCAAATGAAGCGGGCAAGGGGAGTAGGTTTTGCTGTATCTTGGGGCAGTATATCCCAAAGAACATCCAGTTGTTGTGAAGCACAATTGATTACATATAACAACATTAAGGGCAACCAAATAAGAACTTGCCTCAAAGAGGCTGTTCAGATAATCCTTGTGAGCTTGACCAAACCACAGGAGGTGCTTTCATCTTGGCTCTGACAACCCCAGGCCCTAATACAAGAATTTGTCTCATAAGACTCTTCCAGAGTAAAGATCCAGACACAGATTGGTTTTGGAAGGTAGCATTTCTCAAGGTATTCCTCACCTTTTTATCTCTCCCTGCCAATTTGCAAAAACAATACTGAATGACCTAACATTGCAGAAAACCATTTCAAGAATGTGGTCCTGGATTTCCCAATCATGATCTAATTGGCTGAAATGGTTTAAGCCATCCATCGGAGTGGATATTCTAGCAGATAAAACTTTGATGAGCTAATTTAGTGCCAGTCAAACCATTTCTGGAGACTCACTGTCTCATGATGCCATGCATCATAGGCAAAAAGTAAATTAAGACTTTTAGCTTTCATAAGGCCCAGAAGAGCTTCTATTCTTTTGCTTTTGCTGTTTTTCTAGCTTTCATAAAACCTCTTTCCTTCTAAAACATGGAGCGGTCTCCCTGACCCTCAAAATCAAAAGCAAAGCCACCACCTGCTGCAGCAGATACTTATGACAGAGTATTACATTTCCCTGGTTGAGATGGTGAGAAGTCAGCAATTACAAAGCCTCAGGGCACAGAGTATCCAGAATCTTGACAATGCCTCATTTGCTCTGCTAAATAACTCCCATGTTTGGATAGAGAGGACAGAGTCAATAAAGACAGTCACAGGTTTTGGCACACCTTCAGAGGTACTTATTAGAGTTGCACCATTTCATTTGCACAATGACTATACTTTCTGTCTGGGCATTTAAGAGTCAGAGCAGGAACACAACCTGACAAGCCAAAAAAGAACCCTGAAGTCTTGCTTCAAAATTTGGAGGGACCTGCTGAGTTTTATTCTGCTAAGAGCAACTGAAGATGTCAAATGATGTGTCTTTAGGAGACTGGCTGCTTTGTGACCTGGATGTATATGGATAAGCATCCTGCCTGAAGTGCCAGATCAAAATATGAAGGAGGAAGAACAGCAGTCTGAGCTACTCATCTTGTTACCAATCAAAGGAAAATTGCAATTTGTATGAGCTCTGATACATCATTTGCCAGCAGCTAGTAAGTTGCCTAAGTAGCTGAAGGAATAAATTTCAACTGAAAAAAAAGGAAAACTGCCTAATAGGACACCAGGAGAGAGGTGAAATGTAGACTTACACATCTTAACAGAAATAATAAAGGTGTGGGCAAAGCTGTCAGAGTAACTTCCCACCACCAGCTAACTGTGAGTGAAGGCACTGATAAAATTGGTGGCAAATCAGAGGAAATATCTGGGCTTCATGCAACATAAGCAGTTCCGAACAGGAAGCATAGGATATTCCACGCAACACAAAAAAATCTGTATATTGAAAATTCGAAGCAACTAAACATTTATTTGGTGAAGTAAAGAGGCCCAGGCTTTTTTTTGTCCTCTGTCTTCTCATCACAGAAGGAAATTCAAAAGCAGGTTTCATGAGACTCTCTGTACTTCCCATCCCCTTGAGGATGGAAGTTTAAAGAATGCAAAGATAGTACAACATTAGAAAAACAGTTTTCACAAGGCTGTGCACAGGGGCTTGATCTCTTAACATAGTCACTGAGCTGTAAGACACCCATTTTCTGGCTGGAAGAAAAGGCTGGGTTGGACACCACCCAGATGCTCAAAGCTCCTCAGATCTGAGATAGATCTCACAGATTTACCTCTTCTGCCTCTCTTAACAGAATTCAGATCCCCAAGCATCTTCTGAGAGGCTTATCTCTGAGACAATAAAGACTTATAGTATGACCATTTAATAAAGGTATCACTTGCCACCATTTATGAAGCAGTTTAAGAAATCCACCAAGGAAATCATGAACAGAATAAAAAGTTTAAAAAATAATAACAAAAGAGTCATAGACAAAAGAAGATTCAAAGCAATCCAGAAAAATCTTTACAGAATAAATGCAAGACTCAGAAAGAGTAGGACATGGTTTAAACCCAAGGTGCATTTACCACGTATCCTTGTTTTGCCACGTGTTCTGTCCATTGCACAGGCATGGACACAGATGCACCAGATGGGTAATGCCAAAGCAAATGGGCTCATTTACACCCACCACAGGAAAATTCATATGGAAAATCACCCACAGGAAAGGCAATCATTTAAATGTCAATGCAATCATATGTACAGTTATATAAAAAGCAAATTTTTTTTAAACCTGTAAATATAGCTAACAAATCCTACGCTGGATGGTAGTAGTGTTACGACAAAAGTGGTATCATTCCTATCACCTACAGGAATGATATGTGAGTTGATAAAGCACCTTATACTCAGTGGGAGACAATTTCTACTATTTCAGAGACTGACTTAAGAAATCAAAAAGTATACATGCTGTTCAAATAAAGAAGGAATCCTTTAGGTTCCCTCATTTGGAAGGAGAGAACAGCCAATAAATAGTACAACAAATTAGAGTGAGATTTTAAAGCTGAGAGAGATATCAATATACAACAAAAAGCAGGAAAGGTCTTTCTGTAATTATGGATAGTATTTTGTGCTATTAAACTAAACTGCATATGTTCGAGGCAAAACAAAACAGAACCAAATGATTGAAATCTGAATAAAAAAAAAAAGTTGTAGTTTTCACTACCAGTATCTCTTCTCATAACTAAGCAGACACCAAATTGATCTTCAAAGTCACTCTTGGGTTCACAGAAGTAAAGGTGTTGATGCTCTTTGCAGATAAAAAATATTTTAAACTTTTTTAATATCTGTGGTGGAAGTTTGCAGTTAGTGAACTTTACAGTCTGTTAATGTAAAAGAAAAGCATTGAAGGAATTTCAGGATTTGTTTCTCAATAAATTCCAATTAGTTTAAAACCTTCCACATATGCTGGAAAGTGCAACTGTATGACTATCTTTTACCTTGTGTCAAAATAATTTTCCATAATTACTACTTAGGAAGCCTTGGGTCAAATTTTCCTTTCACTTACACCAGTGAAATGAGACTTGAGCTAAGTTTCTTTGCTGTCTCCAAGACAAGAATTTCGCTCCCGGTCTTTTCATTAAGTGCTGTGTTTAAAATAAAAGACAGCATGTCAGATCATATAAACGTAGCTATGTCTGACAGAGCTGTAGTCATTACACAAAATCAGAATCTAGCTTACTATCACAGATGATTCTGAATTTTTAAGTAATACGATCAGAAAGGAATAAATTCACTTCCACCATTACTTCTATCATCACCAACAGAATAGAGGGTTTTTCTCCCATCTTTCTACTGTAACTTTAAATAGTCTTTTTTTGCTACATATGATGTATTAGTTCTCTTAAATGTCCCTGAAAATGTCACAGGATAATGCAGGGGCCGAGAGTCATATGTAAAATTTTGTGGTCTTATTGCCTTGTTTCTTTTAAATAGAAAGGAAATAATATTTGAATGCAATATAAAATTTATTTATAAAAAAAATAATATATATATACCCACATGCTATTGACACATGTACTTGAGGACACACATTTCAACAAGAACTTTGCCCTCAGTTAGAATTTAGTCTTTTTAGTACTAAAATACACCGTTTTATCTGCACCCTCATATACATTTCTACATATAAGTTCTCTGCATATATTTGGATGGACCTATGTGAAATTCATGCATACAGAACACAAATGCTTTGTTTCCATTTGATCTTTTAAGCTTTCATAACCATATACATATACTGGATACAAAAATCCTTTATTTCTTCTTTCGAAAATCCCCCTAATTCCATTGTCATTTTCCATTGTTGTGACAAAATCTCCTTATCCTATTCAGCCACAGCTCAAAATTGCATGCACATATTCATACAGATACAGAAACACAGTTAGGCATAAGATGGCTTTGGAAATCAGTGCATAAGGCATCTCAAGGAAGCACAGCCAAGCATGTTGTCTATGCAGCTTCACAGTGATTTCACTGAAGAAGCTTCAGGAGTTACACTGGAGCATCCAGCATCTTCTTAATGTCCCTGTCCTCAAGGCAGAGGTAAGTTCCTAGCCCAGCCTTTTTCTGCCTGGTGTCATTTGTTTGCTATCAGCTCCTCATCTTTGCACCGTCCTGCTGCCCATGGCTTTAGCCTGTGCAGAGCTTGGCTTCTGTGGACTGGCTCTCACTGACCATTGCCTCCAGAAGTAAGAGTGAGCTGTAATCATCTCAACAGAGATGTTCAGGTTGAGTCTCTCTTCTCTACTTAGCCAACTGTTTTCACAAAACTTGTAGGAACCTCAAACTTTAAAGGTTTCCAGATTTTCATCAGAATGTCCAGTGGCTGGACAATTTACCAGCAGGCTAATGGAAAGCATCCCTAGGAAACAAAGCTAAAACCAGCAATACCCACATATTCCAGGAACTGTGTGCATTTCAGGTAGCAATGTTATTCCCCTTTATACTCTTCCTACTTTTCCCTTTGCCAGTGGAAAGTTAATGAGGTAAAATTAGTGCTGCAGCAGCATGACAAAGAAAAGCACTTAATTACAGCTACAGATCACAGCTGATCCTTTGCAACTACAAGTCATCATCTTGTTGCCTAGTTCTGCATTTTCTCTACCCTAATTTTTGCTCTTTCCTCCAGACCCTCAGAGCTGCATATCTCACATTATCTCTCTTCTGGTACAAACTTCCCCATACAACTGAAGACCCTGCAGGAACCACCTCATCTTTCTCAGCTTTGTGACAGTGCAAACAAAAGAGCAGCTGTCCACCTCAGATACTCACCATTCATAACAGTGCCATTTCCCAGGAGGTCGTTAAACACCAAATATTTAAGTTAACACTCTACTGAGAATAAAAGGAAAATCCACTCAGGCTAGTCCTCAGTAGAATGAATAGTTGTTTAGCACTTGATACACCAAGTATCTGTACTGAGAAAGACACTGCATACATATAGTATAGAAAACTACAACATAACACCCTTCCTCTGCATCATGAAAATGCAGGCACTTGCTCTCATTTTTCTGTATGCCCAGCTGTGGGAATGGGTGGAAAGAGGTGGAATGGGTGAGAAGCGTCTTTTCCTTACTTTAACTTCCGTCATGTATAAAGGCAAAAAAGAGTATCTGTAAAATCTGCAGGTTTACCAACAGTCAGGACTAAAGCATGTTCAGCTTTGCAGAGCATTGAAAATTATGCTCTGTAAGGTTCACACATTACCACTAACCTTAGTTTAAAGATAATAAAAGGTTAGGGAGGAGGCAGAGATGAGGGGCTTTTCCTTCCTAGCTAGGAAACAAAGCAAAAACCAAACACGATGGTTGCAAAAAACCTGTATTCCACAACAAGTCCTTAAGACTCCCATGTGCTACATCAGCAGCAGTACATCCTCGATTTTTATTGTAATCTTGTGGCTTTTTATTTGTAACTTATATGAAAAGAATCACATTGATTGGGGCAGATTTAACTCAGTAAAACCTATTCTACTGAGATTGTCTGTGCTAGGTGATTTTATCAAGTTCTCTTTTGGTTTCATTTTCTTCCTCATCCCTATCCCCAGGGGAGATTGCAGCCCAGCTTGCAAAGCAAATTGCCCTAAATTGAGTTCTTTCTCTGCCATATACAGGCCTGCCTTTGGCTCCTGAGCTTGAAAACTTTATGCATTCTTATTTTTCTCCATCTTCCTTAACACCCTCCTTCTCTTTCCAATTAAAATGGAGAAGTTTGCACCGATACCTGCTCCCAATTAAATGAATACTGCATTACCAGCCACACACTCCAGATCTCCTTTACCCTCCCTTCATTAGTCCTATTCCTCTGAGGTTTCCTGGCTGTCTGCCAGGGACTTATGGCAAGAATTCAAAATCTTGTACACTTTATCCCCTCAAAATCATTCTTGAATTTAAGCAGCCTGCTCCTTGGGCCCAGCATGAGAAATGCTGCTAACAGATTCAGAGGGGAGGGGAGAAAAGAAAGAAAATGATTTATTTAAAAGGTTAAAAAGCTCCCATAAAAGAAGCTAAGCTAAAAGAGGTTAAACTTCCGGGCTAATTGGCTTCCATTTCCTTTTAAAAATTCTTTCTGGAAGACAACAAATGACAGGAAGGTGTTCCTGTTTTATTTAAGCGTATTCATGCCTACAGAAAACGCATCATTCTCTTAACACCTCAGGCATGTTCACTACTGCTCACTCAAATTATACACCCAGCACAGAAAAAAAAGCTAAGCAGTCAGAGGCTTAAGCAGCTGGGTTGTTTGGGGGTTTTAGGGCTTTTTAAAAAAAAAAAAAATCACCATCTAATTTTCCAACAAATGTGAGCACTGCAGTACCATGGCATCAGCCACTCTCATCTGACACTTTAAATAACTAACATCATGTCAAGCTGTCAGTAACAATAGCCACATTGGCAAGTCTGAAAAAGCAGAGGGAAGTACTGCATCCTCACATTATTACTTAAAACTATATAAAATCTCCTCATAGACCATGCAACTTTGCTGACTTTTATTGAACACTAATTTTTCAAATGCATAATGTAGTGGCTGAAGACCCTTGTGTGGAACTATGGTTTTTCTCATGACCTGATTTGAAGCAGTCATTTAAAGCCTTTAATGCAAAATATTGATATTAATGGTCTGATGCTCTATGACTTCTTGTCTCCGAATCATACTCACAAGGTCTCCTTCCCTGTACACTAGAAGAAGCTTTCGTCTTTTAAAATGCTATAATATTTTTGAAGACTGTAGTAGTCTTCACAAGAGAGATTTTTAGCAACCTATAAATTGATTTACCCTCTCTAGTAAAGCCAGGTAAAATGTGGGGTTTGCAGCACCAAATTCTTGCCTTTTCTTAGCTGACCATTTCTCACAAGGCACAGTTTCCCAGGTAATACTGAATTGGTGAGATAGTTTGTAGGAGTTAAGGTGCATGTGTGTGTAGGTGTGTGGTGGTTAAAAGTCTAAAAGGATTTTTGTGACTTGGAGGCTTTTAATTTTCTCCATCTCTTCATTCTCTTGATGCAGGATGGTTCCTGCCTTAAGAAAACAATCTCCTTGGAAATTTTTTTTTTAATTGAAGGAGAAAAAACAGCTATTATTTGTGAAAGCCACTTCTGATCTTGTTTTTTCCCTTTTATTAAATGCCTCTTTACTAATTACTGCTTCTTATTCCCATTTACAGATGGAAACAGAAAAGGGTATTATAACTGAGATCTGGTTGTAAAAATACCACATTGTAAATAACACAACATTTAAGTGTTACCAATCTTTCTGTAAGATCTTATGGCATTTACTCAAGCCATGTCCACAAGCAAGTGACAACATTCACCCCTTCCCTTGCAGACAGGTAACAAACAGCAAAGTGTGCAGGATCACACACCATTTTTAGAGCCAACAAAAGGAAATAGAAAAGTAGCAACTATGCAAAAATACACAATGCATATATAGCACTCCAAAAAACCAAAATAATACCTTCTATCAAGTTAATAGAAGACACTCTGAGAAGTCACAGTTTATTAAACACCATAAAATAACAATTCTTAAATTAATTAAAATAAACTTACTATATCTATACTAGAAAGTCTCAGAAAGGAACAACCAATATCCAAGTGCTAGAATACTGTTGAGCTACATTCTGTATTACTAATAGCCTCTGCCCAGGAAAGGCCACAGATAATACAAGCCAAGGACTGTACTAAAGAGCTGCAGGTTAAGTAATTCATGGATAAGTAGCATGGGTATATTGTACTACAGTACTTTGTGGATAT
The DNA here is from genome assembly GCA_013399945.1 of Ploceus nigricollis. Classification (NCBI taxonomy): domain Eukaryota; kingdom Metazoa; phylum Chordata; class Aves; order Passeriformes; family Ploceidae; genus Ploceus; species Ploceus nigricollis. The sequence goes on along the minus strand of VXBC01001887.1, from coordinate 879,617 downwards.
TTGTGTGACCTGCAAGCACCACCAAGCTATGGATGTTATGTAAAGTGTTGTACAAACAAAACAGTAATGTTGTATTCAACAACCATGCTAATTTAAAGATGGGCCTTCAAAAATATTCAGGTCAGGATTTAAATCTTGGGGTCTTTGTTGTTCATTTTCAGGAGATTCTGTCACTATCCAAGAAAAAAATATAATCCTCAAAAATATCTGTCACTCTGGCATTTCTAAGTTTGATCCCATCCATCAGCAAGTAACAAGACCATGACCAGGAGGAAACGTCAGTCTTTAAAAGTTAGCTGCCAAACGGAGATAATTTTTATGTTTCTGATTCTTGGAGCGAAATCAAAAATCTGTTATTCCAGGTTCCTTAAGTAGTACATGGGGAAAATGGGGTATTTTAGAAGAAGCCAGTGAGGCCCTGAACTGTGAGCTACCTAGAATTATTATATTCCACAAGCAGACACCTACAATGCATTTAGGCAGAAAAGACCAGCCCTTTACCTATAGTCTCAACCCTCCTGACTCAGGAACTTAAGCAGTACCTCTGTCTTTAAGAGACCACAACCTTGAAATTTACTGCTGTGTTCTCACTCCTCAGACTGGAGGCATCTGTCTTTGATGCAGGAAATCTCAGTTGTGGCAGTTCCAACAGCAAGAATGGAGAGCACAATTTCCATCCAGGGTAGCCTTGCATCTACCAGTGTAAATGACAGATTTTGAACAGTGTAAACTTGAACCTGCTCAGCTAAAGAAAGGAACTAAGCCCAAGCTTAAAGATTAAACAATTTTTTTAAAGCATGCCATTCTTTAAAATAGTAAATTGTTCTTCTGTTGATCTATTTTAGGATTTTAGGAGTTTGATACTAATTCAAAAGCCACGTTTTGATAGGAGCATACAGGAGTTACCATGCGTGAGGTACATTTTCAAACTGCAAACTGATTGAGTTTCTTAAAATTATACACTGAAGGCAATTGTTCCTGAATATCACCTGGCTTGCATCTGGTCTAGACTCCCAGTTTCAACATGGTCAATATTGGGATGGTCCTGAAAAAGTTCACTAGTGCAATTCCATGTAGCCAGGGCATATTAACTTAAATAAGAAGCCCAGGTGCCAACACCACACTTTTCAAAATAACAATACCAGGACATACAATGCAGCCAGGTGATTATTAGCTTGGCCTTTTAATTTTCTGAAGAGTGTGAGAGCAAAAGTGAGAAATCAGTGGCAGACCTGTGGCCCTACCAAGGCAAAAGAAAAGTGCTAGAGATAGATTGCAAGTGTTTCTGGACAGTGTGAAGGTCTGGGCTCAGATAAGTGCATGTTTTCTGGCTATAAAAGTCTGAGATCACTGTGCTTTTACTTGTCAACTGTCACTCCTCTTACCTACTTATTATTAAAAATTATTTATTTAAAATAAGAAATCAGGAAAACTAGCTTAAATCTGTATTTATGGCTAAAGAGTAAGGTGCTAATATGCTAAAGAGAGGCAAGTCAGCTGGTCAGTGGTACTTGTGTTCTAAGAGAGACAAAACTCATTTTTGCTGATATCTTCTCATCACTAGACAACAGCAAGTTACTGCCAGCCAAAACTCAGTAAAAGCTGTCACTTCACAAACAGAGAGCAATCCAAGTTGCTTTATATAGGGCAACATATTCCAGTACCATCTCCTGCTGAACTGGAAAGCATTTTTCCACAGAAGTGAGATAGCACCGCTGATCATCTGACTACTGGACTTCTTGGGGAACTAACACTAGCATAAGTAAAATTAAACCAGAAACAAACCAACTTGATGATTCTCTAAATTGAATTGCCTCAATTCAAGGTTCAGCAAGCACCACAACAAAAGGAGGCAGAGGCCACCTTGCCACAAGTAAAAGCTGTGGAAGTGGAGGAAGGAAATTCTGCTGCTGAGAGCTTTTAGCCTTGCTTAGCTGCTTGCAGAAGTGCAGCCAATGGCTTGTACATCTCTTGTTTGTCTCACATTGTTGGTTGACTTCCTTCAGATTTCATAGAAGTTCTTTTATATGTAAGTCCTCAGTAATCAAGACAAGTTAAGAGGTACACATTAACTTTTAGTGGCTCCATTGGATTTTTCCCTGGAAATGTTATGGACCTTGAGTATGCTCAGCACTGTTTACAACACACTAAAAACATTTCCATTTATTCTTCTAATTACTACATGCCTCATTAGTGCCTCATTTTTAATTTTTTTTTACTACTGTAAGTCTAAAAGACTTATTCTCCCTTCAATTAAACCAGTATAAACCCGGAGTAATTCTACTGAAATCAGTTAATTTTGTTGTATAAAAACTGGAGGCAGTTATGTAATGAATTCAAAATAGGTTTATGTGTGAATTTTCATGATGATAAGTAAACCTGAATTAAAAATAGGAACTCATCATGAAAATATTTTGTGGTAGAATTTTATACTCTCTGGTGTATTCATAGTGTTCCATTTACTACTTGAATCATATATACAAGTATTTTAATCAAACAAGTTTTGAATTAAAGAAATACATAGCTCCAGAATCAGCACTGGTCTAGATACTCCATTTCAAAATCTTTCATTATGATTAAAATTATTAGAATAACTTGCTAGCTTTTCTAGAAGAGAAGCATTTTTTTAAAAAAAGGTGTTTAAACAATGTAGATCTATCATAAGGGAACTTTGGGATGTAATCATCTTTGATGATTTTTCAATGATTTACTAACCATAAAAGATGAGTCATAATGGCCTCTGAGGTTACACACAGCTTTGAAAGACTGGTAGGATCATGTGAAATGTCAAGGAAGAGAACATGGGCATGTCAGCACAACTGTTTTTCCTTAAGTGTTTCTTTATTATACTAGTTCAAACTGCTTGAAGATTTACATTACTTGTTCATTGGGGGAGAAAAGAGCTCAGGGCTAACCATAGTTTATCAAACCACCTCTGCAAACATCTCTAAACAGAAGAGCTGTTTCAAGTCAAAAAGCATAGCACAAATTTATTTCTTTTGACATGACTTTAGACTATGGCAGTGCAGCAGGAGCGAAATGAAAAACTTTTGCATAACTCCCTGCAGAGCTCATTTCTGAGATGCAGGATGGCATTTCAAAAACTTACCAGAATTCAGAAGATGGGAAGCCTTCGCTTGATCAGCTTTCACCATACCACCAGATGTTGCTGCAGCATTGGCAAAAGCAACAGGATCACAACATGTACGACAATTTAGCTACCAACAAAAAGTTCAGACATCTATCTGTACTACTAGAAAAATCAATTGTCCATGAAAGAAAATACAGAAAGCAATTTATTATAAAATAGAGTAATTGACTAGTTTTGTTATTTCACAATACATCATTTGTAGTTAAAAAAGAAGTGAAAAGCAATAAAATATTTACAATTATAGATAAATCACATAGCAATAACCACAAATGAAACTCTTATCAACTACACATCCTAACTTCTGCTCCCCAGATAGCAATACAACTTTATTTGCTTTGATAACAACACATGCATGGTGGCAAGGAGTGCTGAATCACTCATATCCTCCATACTTCAGTGGACTGACCAGCCCTCTCCAGGGAAGTGAAATTATGGTCACACATCTTTAGATCATGCCTCAATAACAATTATATTCTAATGCATTTCTTGACACTTCTGCTATAATAAAGGGGGAGGGTTCTTGGGGGTTTGTGTTTGTGTATTTTTTAACAAGTACTTCCTCACACAGGCGAATTAAAACATCCATAAAACAAGTCATTAAATGACCAATACAACATAAATTTTCACAGGGAGCTATGACAAACTCACAGACAGAGTAAACAAAAACATTAGCTTCTCCCAGTCATTAATATGATGTGTCACAAAAGTAAGGAATAAATTCTCCCACTCTAAAAAATGAAATCAATATAGATTTGCCTACAAGTATAGAAATGCCTATGTGGAGCCCTAAACAATGTTTAGCCAGCATATCAATGACTATGCAATCTTGACATCTAAATGTCTAAAACTAAGCTAATCCCAAAGGAAACACCAAGGAAGCAGATAAGTCTGTAAAATCTTCTGTTTGGGAACGCTGGGTTAGATGATGTCTTTCCTTACAGGCAGCAAGCACTGCTTGAGTTAAATAATACTCATCTTGGTTTGGGATGGTGAATTCAAATGGCATTATTAGCTAGAGTACGTAAATAATTCCCCTCAGGAAAGCCTGCCTCCCTTTGTTGACAATAGAGTGAACTTAGGAAAGCTAGGCTCCTAGCCTAGAAACATCTAAGTATTCTGTATTTACAGATTTTCAAATTAAAGCAAATTTTGGTTCAGTATAACATTTCACTTCTCAAATGTAACTGCTGAAAGAGAACTTATAAAAGAAATATCTCTGTTAAATCCATTTTTCCTATTTTATTCAGTAAGGAATTAAAATTGATGATCCATTTGCAGTTCAGATGCAGTGATGTGGAAAGCTTCCGGTTTTTTTCCCAGCCTCCCTGAACTGAAATATGACTTAATGCATCACAGTACCCTCCTCATTATTTTATCAGTTACAGATTGAAACACAACCCTCCACAAAAAGAACATTTCAGACAGGTAGCATGATCTATGCTTTTGAGTGGTTCGGCTTTGGGAACAGTTTTGTTGTGCAGACTATTTGCAATAACTGAGTACTATAATGCCCAGTGCTTGGAGACCCTTGTCAAGCACCATATTATAAACAGAAATTGCAAACCAAAATTAAATGCTAGTGGAAGAGCGCACAACTGGAGAATTGAAGATCTCTGGTACACAATTTGAAATAGTTCCAGAGAAGAGAATACTTATTACTGAGTTAAAACTGTGTCAAGAAGGTCCAGTTTTTGACAGGTCACTGAATGAAAACAACTGTCAAAGAGAATCAGATTGTCTCATTCTGCATTTGCAATCAATGTCAATTGCCCATGTCAGAGAATCCCATCAAAAAATAACCCTATTACTGACAACAGCAGATTTTAATGCATTTCATGTGCTCAGTAATTTTCAGCTAGCTTAGATAAAAGATGCCAACTATGAAACTACATTGCAAAAATTTGAGTACTGTTCTGTCTTCTGAGGGGGATATGTTAAATAGAAAGTTACCTAAAGAAAGGGTAAAGAATTTTCACATTATTTAGATGTTGTCAATCTTAACTTATGCAGTCTGTGATAAAGACCAGATTGTTAATAAAATTTGGCAGGGGGAAGAAATTATGGAAAAGGACCTCAAAGGCTAGTTTTAGGCTAGGAATTACAGGGACCAGGGACCATTTTCTAGTCCTATGGTCAAATGGCACAGTGTGACTTGCATCCATACAGCTTCTCTACTTTGTCTGTAAAACCAGATTGGCCATATGTAGACAGCCTGCTGAGAACAGAGCTTGACTTGGGCTACTCACCCTTCTACAGGTGGGGTTAAACTCTGACAGAGACCACGCTCACCATTTAACACTAGGAATGAGCAAAGGGGAGCTTTCAGGTCCATGCTCCAGCCCTGTGTGTGTTACTAGGATAGATGGGAGACATGGATTAACCTGATATCATAAGCAGAATGTGCTAAGCAGCAGGAATCACATTCCCTCAAGAATAATGCTTATGGAAATGGACAGTATCTTAAAGTATAAATAAGACTGAAAACCCAGACTACAGAAGAGATACCTAAGGCATAATAGCACAAAATCAAAGCCACTTCAGTAGAGACCACAGACCTACATAGTCTATGAAAAATAGCACAATATCTGTCAGATGAAAAAAGATTAAAGACATGCACTCATTAATATCAGTGCATGAAAGTTTGCAGACACCAGTCAAGCATGCATAGCACAGCCAGAGAGGCTAACTGCAGCATGAATTCTTTGGATGGCTTTTTTTCTGGCAGTGTTGCCCATCATAAGAAGATAAATAGACTGTCAACCTGAAAGTAAATGGGACATTTATTAACTTTAAGCTGAGCATTAGAGCAATGCGTCAGTGGGATGTCAAAGACAGTGTTACCAGCATTAAAAGAAAAGAATGAGGTAATAAAATATAATTAAAAATATCTGCAAAACAGAGGTGAAGGTAGACAGTAAACTGCTAGAGAAAAAATTGCAGCAGTAATTTGTAGATACAAAGCCTTCTCTTCATCAAAAGCATGACATTATTGACAGGTCAAAGAATCAAAACAAACACAGGGAAGTTTGAAGACCTCTCAGCAATGTATTGAGTAGCTCTGAAGAACAGAAAGCAGCTGAAAATCTACCAAGTCCACTGTTCAGGTTCCTATAAAAGCTCAACTTAGGCAGAAGGAACCAAATTAACTAAAACAGGCTGCAAGCACTATTTGGAAAAACAAAGGAGGGTGCTTTTTTTCTTTAAATTTAAATACATGAAATAGTAAAATGTCTGCTCCCAGACTAAAAGGCCCCAGGCATTATTGTTTCATTTCATTTACTCTATTTTTTAATAGAAGACCAGGTTATTGAACTAAAATCTTAAACTCACTACTGTGCAGAGGTGCAGACCCAAGGAAACTCAGTATCAAAGTGCAAAATAAGCTGATTACAGATTGGTCAAAGGAGTGAACTGGCAAAATTCTCATAAATCAATATGGTCAGAATTGTAAATCAGCATTTTACTCACTCTGGCCACTGACAAAAGCTTAGTCCAGTGCAAAGAAATTGTGTTTAGCTCATGACAAAAAATTAATGTCTTTATTTACAGAAGACCGGTTTCAACTCTAAACAATGCAGCACAGGCCCAAGGCCAGCTTAGCAAAGCATCATCCTGAAAGTATGGCTACTATTTTTAAATTAAAAACTGATAATTTGCAAACTAATTACAAGCTGAGGGAAACTTGGTTGCTGCATGAATATTTTCTAGAGTGTTTGATAAAACTTCATTTGAATGAAATCCAAACCTTGAGTTACTATCAAACTGTTCTTTAAAACTGTCTCACTACAGAAAAAGTGTAGGTTGCAGCAGTTCAGGAGGACTATATGATTATTAGTAGTACAGCCTACCCAGAACAGCACTTTCCAAGCCCCAAAACAAAATCAAGGCCTGAATTAATGCAGGAACTTCAAATTATCCAAATGGGGAGTTGCCAAAGCTACTGAAAAAATATTTTAAAGCAGATAACAGAAAGATAAATCAAAGGACTGGAAAATCCCAGAGATAGACTAGACACATTTGATATTGCTCCTGAATAGTGCCATTGGAGAATTTATCTAGGCTTTGTCACATATGCAAAATACAGGCTCTGACAGTCCAAAGAAACCTATATGATGGGACAGAATAAATTGTCCCCTGGAGTAAAGTAGTCCTTGATTTACTTAAACTGACTAGGGAGATGTATGTATTAATTCTAGACTATGATTTTAATTTTCCTGAGATAGAGTTACTGGATTCCATTGCAGTTGAACAGGTGATTATGTGAATGTATTTTTGCTAGACATAGAATATCTGACACAGTGTTTAACACTGGGCCACAATTTACTAGGGAGGACTTGCAACAATTTGCAGTGAAGTATATGACCAGAGTGATGATCTTTAAAAGGCTATTGTAGAACAATCTGGATCTAAGGAACATGAACACAATTATTTTAAGCCTCGTTAAGTCCGCCCATTCCCTTCAGATTCAGTTATCTTAACAATAACAAGAAAATTATGGTTTCTCAAAAGAGTTAAGAATCCCTAGCCAAAATTCACTTTCTTGTGGAAAAGTCAGCAGTAACTCCTTTGCTGGATTAAGAGTGAAAGAAACACCTCTGTACCCTGGGTATGGCAAGAGACTACACAATTCTTCTTGTGCAGAGCACTGGTTAAGAAGCTGTCATTAATTATTAGGGCCTCTACAGAACAAACAGAATGATGGGGATGACATAGTGAAAAGGTACATTCATTAATGAAATTCCCCTGTGTCATGGTTATCAGGGCAGTTACCTGCTTGTTCTCTTTCTGGCTTGCTTGATTTTACCCCCCTGAGCATCTACCTATTCTGGCACAAGGTTAATAATTGTTCCACTTTTAAACTAGATGCTGAGCTACACAACCTCTCTAAAAATTGTATTAAAACAGTGGGTAGGCTGAATTTTTGCTACCTGATCCTGTCAATACTCCATGATCATTAGCACCAAATGACTTGACTGGCTTCTTTTGAAAACAAGATATAGTCTTATTTTTATGCTTATCCTATGTAAAGGCTTAGCTTCCCTTTAACACAACAGAGGAAAGATAAAATTATGCATTCTGTCATCTACCAAAGTTATCTGTATTAGCTCAGCTTCCCTAAAAAAATTGGTTTTCAAAAAAGAAGTCTTATTTATCTCTTTTTTCAAATCCTCCATGTTTCTTTTCACTTTAAGCACCTATTTTTACACCAAACTAAGGTGTCAGAACCCATAAAGATAGGCGGATTGGTGAAATATTTATCAAAAGCTTCTGGTTTCTTGGTTGCTTAAGAAGGAGACCAAATGGGACAGGCAACAGACCAACCTCAGTTTAGAGCTCCACAGTTGTGTTAGTGCATCATTTGTGTTTAAGTTTAAAATACTGTGTGAGGGTGGAGCATGATATCACCCAGCCCTCCTGTGAGGTCAAATGTTTCAATTTTAAACCTGTCAGCAGAAAAGGGAAAAAATCAGATCTACTTCATGTGTGTAAGTTGAAGTTACTAGGCTGTTATGAAAAAGGTGGATAGCAACACCATGGCTACTACCACCATTCTTTTAAGTAGAAGCAGGCAATTGTTGCTCCCTCTTCGTGTCTGTGCTTTGGATGTACCTATAAGACCTAACCCAGCAGACACCTTGCAGGTTTAGTAATGAGTTTTCATAAACTTTACTAAAGAAACAGCTATCTACCTTGCTATTCATGGGAAAATAGAGAATCTGGAAACTTATGTCATGTGTTTGACCCACCAAAGTTATCATGAGAAGTAATTAAACCTTAAGGAGGCATAATCTGACCAGTTGAACTCTGGCACTTCCAGAGTGTAGCTGTTCTGAGAGGAAATCTCTGAACTATCCTGAGGCTTAGGTGTTGGAAGAGTGCACCCTCTAGTACAGAAGTGCCTGAACTTCTTGGGTTTGGTACAATAACTTAGAAAATGAATGAAGGATGAAAACAAAAAGCACCTTAATTTTTATACTTGAGAACTACAGGGACATGATCAGATTGCCATATAGATGCCATATCCAAGGCACAACCACAGCCAGGGCTTCACTAGGCATAGTCAGAAAAAAAGGGTTTATTTAATTTGGATTAGAATTGATAGGTAAACAAACAATAATGGGAAATTTTATTCTGACCAATTGGTATGATCCACTTATAATGGATGCTTCTCCCTGAGCTGAGGTGCAAACAAGACCATGTGCTGAAGTCAATAGTACAGATTTTATTTAACAGTAAATGAGAGGTAGAGAGATAGAAAGAAATAGGAGGAGAGAAGAGAGGTGGAAGAAAGAGAGTGAGAGAGAGAGAGAAATTAAGCAAATTAAGCAAAATATATCATCCCATGTAGATTCCTGCAGTGTCCTTCTTTACCCTGGCCTTCAGTGGGGTGGAGTCCCAGAGTAGCTCTTCTGGAGGTACCACTTCTATACTGTCTGGTCCTGGCTATCCACAGGGTGTGGGTGCTGTTCCCACAATGTGAGATGGGCTGTGCATAAGCACCCACTGCATGTCACACAGTCTGCCATGGGGGGAATTTTTGTCTAGATGCCATACCCAGACCTGCCTCACCAGGCCTTGGATGAGCATCTTCCTGTTGCTGTCTGCGCTTATCTCAAGTTCTGCTGTGGTGGCTTATCTTATGGGGACAGTGTTTTGAGATATACAACTGCATTCTTTAAGTCCTTACACCTATCTATCTTCTTTTTCCAGAAAAACAGAAAACCTGAAATATTCAAATTTTCTTAAGACTAAAAATAAGTATTTTGTTCTGGGGTTGTCTAGCTCTTTTGTTTATACCTCATTTTAAACCAAAAGTGTATGCTTGAAATAGAAAATATAAGTGCTTTGTTTTTGAATACCAAAAGTAGCCAACATTCCCACTGTACAGATTTCAAAATAAATACCTGATTTTTTTTAACTGCTCATGTTTTTTGTTTTTTTTTTTTTTTCATCTGAGGCTATGGGACATATACTTCCTTTTAAAATAGAAATAATTTACCTTACCAAAAACTCAACTTTTTGAGAAAATTATTTGAAAGAGCCTTTTTCTTGGATCTAACAAGAAAAAGGTACCATTCCACTGCTATCACAAGATTGTCTTTGTAGAACTGTAGCTGCTAACAATAAACTCACTTTTTGTACAAAAAGTCTTAAGGGAGCTATTGCAATGAAGAACCAAAACAGCAGATGTTACCCAATACAAGTACTGGTAAGTATCAACTGAAAAATAACACACAAAAGAGAGCACAAGCACTTAAGCATTAGGAGATACAAATAAGCACAAAAGTGTATGCTATTTTCAAGAAAATATGGTACCCAAAGGCACTAATAAACTCTATGGACTAAGTAATGTATTTAGCAGTGTAAAAGCAAAGCCTTTAGCAACTTACAGGAGTACAAAAGAGCATCAAAACTCACTAGCTCTTTTTTCCTTCCACTAAATAGCAAAACTGATTTTAAAATAATTAAAAAGAAAATTCTAGTCTGATGACACTCATGGTACAATTTTTAAAAATTTAATTAGTGATGGAGAGTGAGCAGAAATTTTAAATGAGAAAGACTTAATATTCTCCTTATGCTACTGGAAAAGTTTTAGCACAGTAATAGTCATATTGTTGCTGTCTAATGGCTCCAATTCATGCCCAAATTACATTCTTGGAGAACTGCAAGGCAAAACTCAAGATTAGATTTGCATGTTTTTTAAAAGTACTGTTACACTGAAATTATGGGTAGAGGAGCAATTACTGTAATGGCATTTCCTTGGTACAGGAACTGTAAACTGAAAAAAAAAAATTAGGATTAATTCAAGTTTTGAGACTCATTGCTTCCAGCAGAAAGTAGCTATGACAAAAATCAGAAACCTGGAAGATGGATCTTCTAGCATATGACTGATGCAGTTCCACAGACTTCACGTTGAATTTCTACCTTCTAGATGACCCTTGTCCAGGAGATGAAACAGACGTAATGGATTTGAAATTTTTTTTTGCGGGGGGGGGGGGGGCAAAGACAAACAAGAGACTTCTTGCGTCAGAAGTCTCTTTCTTTTCATGAAAGAAATTTCTGGCAACTAACTCTTTTGTGTCCTTAACACAAAGTTCACACTGTGACCCATACATTTCCAAAATAATTATAGGTAACTCATTCACACTAAAATTAATGGATTAGACAAAGACCATCTGAGGCCTAAACTCAGAAATTTGTCCTAATCTTTTTCCAAAATGCCTTACCCATGAGAGTTTCTGCTCTGTGTGCAGGAGCAATGGTGGATTGGCAGTTGCACATGAAGGAAGTGGAGAGTGCATTAGAACAGCTATAGTAGTGGAAAAGAAACTTTTTTTTTGAAGAAAACACAGGATATGAGGGAATCAGGGGTAGAATTCGAGGATTCCTTTTGTTCCTTTTGCTCTTCCTCCCAAAAGACAGATATTCATTATGGCTTTGGAATGAATCCAGTGGTGGTGGGTTGTAAATGGAGGATGATGATCAGAGCAGGCTGAGTACTCATTAAGGACCTCTGACCCTCATGGTTTAATTGGTTCAAAGTGTTTGATAGGAGTCTTTCTCCATGGACTGAATTTTACTCCTGTTGAATACTATGAGCATAAAAGTACAAAGTCAAATGGAAAAACTGGAAGCTATTTCTTGTGAATTGTGCCCAAAATTGGAAAAATTAACAGGATGAAACAAAAGAGTTTGCTCCCTTTCTCCATATATTTTTTAATGTTTTTTTATTTACCTAATGCACATTGGTAAAACCTGCACTATGAGCCTGCATACACTTTCCACATAAGAGTTGTGGTCTATGACAAAAAGTGAGCAGCAGATTAGAACATGGAAGATGGCATAAATGACGACTGGCCTTTTTTTCCATTTGCCTATTCAGTAATTCCCTATTTTAAATACACACTGTTGAGTAACTCACAGAGGCTTCAAAGTATGTATGAGAATGGCTTTCCAACAGCGACAGAAAAGATTCAGAATGAAAAATTTCACTGCCAGGCAAGAAAAATTTGCAATAATTTTCTGTAATACAAGCAGACTTTTTAGCACTTTTATTGCAGAAGCAATTCTAAATAACAGAGCTTGTCTTATAATAGCATTTCTATAATAATGGTGTTTTATAACAGAAGTGCTATTATTACAGAAATGGTATTATAATAGTAGTATTATTATTGTAGAATCTTTTCCATAACAGGAGTGCTAAATAAGCCCATTTGTACTATAGAAAATGATTGCAAACTTCTTCTATGGTGCTGAAAATGCCTATGCCTTTACGTCTAATGTGATCCAGATTTTCAGAAACTTCAAGGAAGTCTAAAACAAAAATCTTTCAAAATGAATCTATTCTGTAGACCAACCGAAAGCCTTGGCATGGCTCAGCAATTGGTAGACCTGCCACCAAATTTTAAAATCTAACTCCAATTCCAAACCAAAAGTTCTTCAATGCAGATCTTAGCAGAACATATCTTTGGTAAGACTAAAACGTTTTCAGAGCTGGAATAAAGCACTAAAATGTTGGAATATCATCTGAGGTAATAAAAAGATGTAATATTCAATAACAGTTTTACAGCAAAAATGCTTTGGAAGAAATTTTATTTCTATATCAACCACATTAATATAAATTCCCTTCATCATTCAATAAAGTATATATTGCTTTGCCACATACTTAGAAAGCATTCATCTAAAGAATTTAACTCTATATATAGGAAATGAATAAGTAAATTTTAGTTTATAAAATCCAACCTCTTTTTATTAAAGTTATCTGGTAATACTTCACTGCTGAGATTCTAGTGCAGTATAGAAGACAGAAAGAATTTAAGTTCCAAAGCTATTGACCTTTTTAACATTAAAATAAAATCCTATATACTTCTAGGTTGATACAATCAGATTATACTATCTGGTTAGGGTAGAGTCTATGAAACAGTAAAGTAAGAAAATTCAATAAACTCATATCCTCTGCAGGCATTTTTAGATTTTTTAGACTGTCATGAAAGCTTTAGATGTGTGTTTGTATGAAATGAACTTATTTTATTATTGATTTCAGGCAGAAAGGAGTTTTGCTGGCTCTTTTTTTGCAGCCCGCATGGCTACACAGAAAAATTTTCTTTACAGCAGTAATACAGCTTTTAATCACAAATGAAAATTTTCATAAAATATCTTTTTCTTAAGAGTGAAATATAATTTATGACACAGAAAGACCTAGTTTAAAATGCATACTTAAGATACAATTTTAATGTAATAAAATAAAGAATAAAATTTATTTATTTATTTATTTATTTATTTATTAGCTTTTCTAATGAAGTTTCAAAAATATACATTCCAAAACTTGGCATGCTTAGAACCCATGGAGTCAACAGAAATTATATATTCACTTCAAAAATAATGGTAAGAGATTTGCAAAAGTGTTCTCACAAAAAAGCCACAAATCTAACCCTATCTCTGCCACTTCCTCTGGGTTTATGATTATGGTGTTTAATCACAGGAACAAATAGTTTTATGGTCAAGTGTCTTCCTTCCACCAGGGTTTCTTTCTGAACACACTGAAGCTGAGGATCACTCAGCCACTCTGAAGGTTTATTGCAAATTTTGCTCTGTGTCTAAAGCTCAGCAGAGTGCTTTTTCTCTCTACACTTGCCTTTCTTTCTCTCTCTCTCTGTGATCTTTAATTCTTTCCACTCATTAGTTAGGTTACCAACAAAGTTCATCCACATTCTGCCATTACTTCTGTAGCTCCTACATGCATTTTATTTCACAACCTGCCTTGTTTTGCACTACCAGTTTCAAAGTTAATACAATGGCTGTTTAACTTCTCCTTCAAATCACTGCGAAGTCCTGTGAAGTACCCTATGTCAAAATGCTACTGATGGGCAGAATTACTGATTATATTTTCCTATTTAATTGATAGCAGGTAGAGCTTTCCAGTGAATCTTGTTTTCCTGTTCCTTACATTATATAGGCTCTTTGTGACACAGAATACCTATTTCTGTCTTTTTCAGGGGAAAGAATATACATTTGTTCTTCCTAAACAGCCTGTTGGCAGCACCTTACATGCAGGGAAGTTTCTGAGGTACCCACTCATGCCATGCTTTCTCCTGCCAATCCTCTCTTGTTTTGCTTAGCACAAAAAACATTGCTATTCTTTTCAGTTATCCTGCAAAATACTTTTCTCAAACCTTTCATTTTGTTTTGGCACCTCTGTACATATGTGCATTGTACGCTTGACTGCTGTGGGCCCAGTCCATGCCTAGCTTAAGCCATGCTCATGCTTAATTTAAGCCACTGTTTTATTATCTTCTCATAATTCTTTTAAACTCCTGACACATTAATTTATAAATTAGGAAATGAAAGTAAATGCCTATTTTTTTTTCACAGTTTGTTGATGCACTATTAACTACCAAAACAATATGCTCTCCCTATCAGGCTTCCTATGCCCCATAAGCAAATCCAATTCAAAATGAGATCATGGTACAGTGACCTCATTCTGAATGTTACCTTATGCTTTTGGCAGTCCAGAGGAAAACACCCCTAGCTCTTGTGTTGTGTTTCAATCTCTTTGAATTTCTCCAGGGGTTTGAATATCTGCTGAAAAGCTCTCTGCAGCTCTGAATACACCAAAAGAGGAAAGGGAAGCAAATACAGGGTGGGGGAGGAGAAGGGAAGGGCGCAAAGAGTGAGGATTAGCTGATGTAGAAATGTCAAGCTGCCTGCAGTGGAGGCAAGAAGGGGTCGAGGGTAATAGAGCCAGTTAGCAGGGCAGAGGATAAGAAGCCATATTTGAAATAAAGGAGTGATAATTTTAAGCAGCAAGGGAGAGATGAGAATACAGAACTGCTAATTGTATGCAGTTTAGGAAGGAGACGGTGGAGTACTGGATTGAGAAAGACAAGACAAAACCAAATACAAACCCTAACATTTTCCCTAAATGCTTCAATTAATGATCCTTTCTTTCTGTACTAGCCTCCATGCTGAATGATGCACAGATTATACAGATCTCCTGATTCCTGTGCTTTCTTGCAGTAGAATTCCTGCACATATGAATATATCTTCCTTACTTCCAAGCAAACACTTTCCTTTGTTTTTTATAATAAGCTGATTTACTAAAATTCCTCTTGACTAATCTTCTATTTGGAATGGTCTTACAAATATTCAGTGTCAAGTATTACTTTAAAATAACCCTATTTTCTATTTTGAAGTACATGCTATAATTACTCATTTTATTTTGTATGCTATTTGCTGGTGTATTACTAACTTGTTTCCATATTTTACACAGCTTGCTGCTTGATAATAACTGTGCATAAAGGGCACAATGCAAAATTTAGGCTTAATATAGATTCTGATTATATTATTCTATCTTTTTAAAATACTGCAGTCACTGAATAAACTGACTTTGCTTTTTCAACAGATTTAATGGTCTTATATATATTCAGAACATCCCAATCCTCACTGATTTCTAGAGTAGCTTTGATTCCTCATACAGGCAGTTTATGTCAGGGGCGGACCTGTAACATAAATCATCAGAATTTAAATACCTAACAGCATTTTTGTAATTATTGGATTTTACTCACATATCTTAAACAATGTATTTGGAAAAAAAAATTGCCTCCTGTTTTGCTGTCTCCTTATTCAGACACAACTGGCTGGAATGTAAACAATCAATGATTCCAAGCACAAATACACAGTATTTGTCAGTGGATATACACCAAGGCTGAACTCTATATTCCTAAAATTAAAACTCAGATTGACTTCAGCAAGATCAGCATTCACCCCCTGAATACAGCATCTCATGTTCACTAAAGAATCAAGAAGAAAATTCTTTATCAGAGAAATTCTTTGACAGAAAAAAGTCTAAAATATTATCTTAAATTGGTCCAGAGTAAGAGGTATTTTGAACAAGTTGGTTAGTTGGGTAGCAAAAAATCACCATGACTTAGGAGTAACCACATATATTTTTAAAAGAATTCACACATAAAATTGCTGGTATATTAGCAGTGGTCTTTAAATGACTGTTTAAATCTCCTATTGTACAAGGGAAAGGGAGATGGCATTTAATAATGGCAATTCATTAAAATGTCTCCAGAGGTGATCTGGGAGCTAAGGACTAGAAATTCTGACTTTTTTCTCAAACAAACTGTTACAAATTAAAATTATATATATGTTAGTAAACACAGGGAACACCAGAAAACAGCCTTTTTGTAAATGGGTGCTTCACAAATCTTTTAGAGGATTTTGAAATGTATGATGTGGTTGATCTCTTGGATAGATGCTCCTCACCAAAGGATTTAAAATCAAACTGCAAAAACTGGGGGATAAAATAGAAGATACTTTTAAGAATTCATTATTGATTAAAAGACAGCAAACAATATTCTGAATGAAAACAGGCTTTATTAAACTAATCATAAAAATGGGGTAAATATTGAGTTGAAAAAGCAATGGGTTGATCCAAGATTATTCCACATACTGTATCTATTTCTCACTAGAAATAGGTACAGAAAAAGTACAGAATTTCAAAATAATTTAGAATGAAAGGTTATCTATTCCCACTTAAAGCTGCTCTATTTTGAAGTCAGATCAGGTGGGCCATAGCCTTGTATGGCTGAATTTTTAATACCTCCAAGAATGACAGTTACAAAACTTTGCAGCCTGTTCCAGCATTTGATTACACTTGATGGAACAAAACAAAACAACTTTTCATAGTCTAATTGGAATTTCCCTTTTCATAGCTCTGATCTTTTCACTGTGTACCTCTCAGAAGTTTCTGACTCTATATACCTGGTAATGTCCCACTGGTAGTTCAAGCCAGTGGCAAGGTCCTCCCAGGGCCTTCTTTCCTAAAGGCCAAATAAGCTCACCTCTCCCAGCTGTACCTTCCATGTCACCTGTCCTTTAGCAGAGCATAAAATCAGAGCAGCAGCAAAAGTGCTGAACAGAAAGAAAAAACCACTTCCCTCCACCTTTGCACTATGCAATAGGCCTACATTGCTGTGAGGGTACCATGGTGACTTATATTCAACCTATCCACCAGGATCCCCAGGCTATTTCCTACAATGTTTCTTTTCATCCTATCAATACCCATCCAATTGAAAACAGGGTATGACTCACTGATTCATTGAGTGACCAACTGATGAAACAGTAGATGGATTTCAAAGCACTGAATATGAAGAATACAGGTTGAATAATCAAAATAACTTCTTGGTTGCTACTCAGGAAAGATTTTGAAGACATTGCAGAGAATCACAAAACTGTTTATGTTCTCTTCTTGAGGTCAAACAGGCAACCTTTTAAGCTTTCTAAGTGGCGTGAAAGATGCTCCAATTCCTTAATCATCCAGAACTGGACCAAGCAGTCCAGATGTATCTCACCAGTGATGAGTAGACAGCAAAGAACACCTCTCCCAGCTTTCTGTAATGGCCTCCCTAAGATAGCCCAGGATGTTCTTTGCTCTATGGTTTAGTTGACAAGGGGGTGATTGCTCAAAGGTTGGACTCTATGATCTTGGAGGTCTTATGCAACCTTAATGATTCTGTGATTCTGTTATTGGCCTTCTTTGTTGTGATAATGCATTTCTTGTACCTGATGAGCTTGCTGTCCACCAAGGCACTGACGTCCTCTGCTGAGCAGCTTTCCAGCAGGCCAGCCCCTAGTGTGTACTGGTGCCTCGGACTGCTGTTCCCAGGGGCAGGATTTGGCATTTCCCTTTGTAAACCTTCACGAAATTAATCTCAGCTCCATTTCTTCAGCCTGTCTTCTACACACCACTCAGTTTCATATCCTCTGCAAACTTGCTGAAGGTACACTCTTCCCCACCATCCACGTCACTAATAAAAGTGTTTGGCAGTATTGGCCCAGCTACCAACCCCAGGTGGACACCACAAGGTACATAATTAGGGACTTGCTTCCAGATGGACTCTCTGCCACTGATCACAGTTCTCTACGCCTCTGAACTAATCTGACCTGCGCTTTGACAACTTCAGACCGTTCCAAAAGCCTTACTGAAGATAAACACCAACTGTTCTCCCTTCATCCACTAAGCTAGTCAGGCAGTGACATGAACAGATTGGCAGTGGTCATAGAGAAGGTAGAAAAATAAAAGAAATTTACGGTTAAACAGAAGATATCACTGTGCATTATTCAAGAAATACCTCTACTTAATCAATACAGCATATAACTCTCATCTGCCTTTTTTAAGAAAAAATAAAATGGCAGTAGAAATGTAGAAAAAGACAACAATTGTTGGTAGTGCTTTAAAAGAGAAAAAGCTTAGCAGATAGGACCTGACACAGACAGCATGACTGAGCTGCCATATAATAGAAATCCAAAGTCATAAATGGAGAGAAAAAGAGGAGGTTGGAATAAGTCATTATGTGTCATAGAATTAAAATTTCAAACACTCAGTGACATCATCAAACAATAGATTTTTTAAAAAAAGAAGTGCTGCTTTTTACAGCACATAATATGCTGTGGACCTGCAGTTTTCTTTCTGAATCTCTAGCAGCATAATTGACTTCTGAGAATGACTAGACCAGTTGACAGAGAATAGGTACATCAGTAGTTATTAAACACAGCAGTCCAACTGCAGCCTCTCACTTTTGGAACTGATTGCTGAAAATGCTGGAGTGAAAGCAATCCTGTATGTTCTTACTGTCTTCCTTAAGTATCCACTACCCATCTGTGTAACAGACAAGGTGCTGTACTAGATATACTTTTGATACACCATATTTTGACCATTCTTAGGATTATTTCCTGTTAACTAGACCTATGAACTACAAAGAAAATGAAAGTTACAGTACTGAAACTCTGGGTTAATAACTATTTAGTAAGGCTACTTTTAGGGCTGTTCCACCAAATAAAATTGTCTGCCTTCACACAGTGTGCCTGAAAGTATAGTCTGAAACTAATACTGGCTGCTCTGACAGTAGGTCCTTTAGAGGCTTACTACAGATTATCAGTGGATAACAGAAACGGATGAGGGATGGGCATAGGAGAGGACCTTTCAGAACCATGGACCTCCACCAAATCGTGCAGGGCTCTAGAGCAGAATTAAAAACAGATTCTATGGAAATGTATGTCTGTAGCTAAAGCACTGTCTATTGTCTCTTCACTCACCCCTTACTTTCAGCTACTCTGTCAATGACCTAACTTTAGAATAAAACTTAGTTTTGTTTTGAACTCATGTGCTGGGTGCCAAAGGGCCCCAGGCATGTTCCACACACGTTTTTTCACCCATTCTGACAATACTTCACATTTGGTGGCTACAAACTCTTGGGTAGAGAAACAAAGGCAAATGCAGTGTACATATGACAGAATGTTCTGGCACCCATTCCAGGGGAATGCAGTCCCATCCAGTTTAAACTCGCAAAATACCAGAATAGTTCAGCTGAGATATCTCTATCAGAATACTTGTTTCAAGATGTTAATATTGAGGGAAATCTCTATACCTATTACCTAAAAAAAAAAAAGTCATAAGTATAAGGACAAAACTGTAGTATAAATCCTAAGAATTCAATGTTTTATAGATTTCTCCTGATATAAAAAATAATGGTGGATTTTTTTCCTTGCTCCCATAAAATTGATTTATAATGTATAATAAGATCCACATTTCATAGTTTGGCAGCTGGCAGATAGTTCAAGGAAAAGCTCTTCTTTGGGATTTTTTTCCAGGGCACTGTATTCTTGTTGACAAGCAGACTTCAGCTGCAAGAATCTGACTTTTCCTGGTATTGGAGGGGATTTGCACTACCTCTTACAACCAGGTTCCCTCCAGCAATTAGTCAGCTGTAGGGCTTCTTTACTTCATCTCTCAGGCGCAGTTCATGGTCCATTTACACGGCCACTTCCTCCCTTATTGTGCAAAGGTAGCTTTCTCATTTTCCTTCTCTTTATCACTTACACTTCTATTTATGGCTAGAAAACAACTCACCAGTTATCAGATTTTTCTAGTAATTATTCTCTTATACCTGTCCACAAGAACTGGAGAGAATGTGGGCTTGCCAGCATGATGATTCCCTAGCTTTACTTAATGACTCCAAAAGTCATACAAGAAGATGCCAAAATCTACTGAATGCATGTCAACAGCTATAGATAGAATTGATGTAGTAAACTGGTTAATGAAACTGCACCATTTAAAACTTGTCTTTGGAAAGTCTGTGAGGAACCACCCACTAGAGGTATTAAGCACATACAAAATAAAATAATTTTTAAATACTATTGTCCCTTTTCTCTCCATCTGTAAAAAAAGATGGCTCAGTTACCGAGTTGAGAGGAGTGTGATGCCTCTCGAGGAAGGTATACTACTCAGACACTACAAAACTCCGTTGTATTCCATTCTCTTATATTGTACTTTTTTCACAAAGAATTTCTCACCCTTTCAAAGCGTGTTTTTAAACCATAAGTCTTTTTGGTTAATCATTAACTTTATTTTCTCAGTAAGCTGCAATTTTGGTGTCAAAAAACAAATTTTATTTTTTTCGGTGTTTTCCTTCACATTTAAAACCTAACAAAAGAGACCACTTCTTACATATTTCTAATATTTTCATACATATTTTCCACGATTATCACTTAAAAACTCAAATGTGAGAAAGACCCCAGTAGCTTAGGTATCATGGTAATTTTATGAGGATTCCAACCACAAAAATTGTGATAACAGTTAGTGCTTATTGTTTATACTAGATACATGTGCCAACATGAATTCATTTTTCGTACATATTGCGTTTTTAAGATCCTTGCTATAGGTGTTGCCACAACTTCTTAGAAATTCCAGTAAAGCAATAGTGAAACGTTGTCTTAATATTCTGTGATGATAACAGGGACAGAAGAGGTGGCAGCTGTTTTTTCACACTCAAGGACTCTGGGCTTCTTGTACCTAAATCCCCGGCAAAGTTTCCCACATCTTAAGAAATTACACCTTCCTTGTCAAACAAGTCACAAGGATTTCATGAAAGTACAAGATCATTATTTTAGCATCTCTCATCCTGCAAAGGAATCTTTTTACTGCCTGCATGTACGAATGTGGTCTGTAGATGGGTTACAGAAAAGCACCAAGCTCCTTGCTTTGTAGTAAATACTGCTCCGTCTTGTTAAAGCACAAAAAATGGGCTTAAAAAGCGTCTGGGTTGATCAGTCTGGTCACCCAACATGAAAAGAAGCCTGTTCTATACAGTCCATTCATAAATACATCAAGTTTCATATCATTACTGTTTATTTCTGTTATTCCCATGGCCAATAATTCCTGAATTGGTGTCCCAGAACTGCACATTTAATAATCACAAACCTAATAATTTCCATATTAAGTTTATTAAAAAATAGAAAAATGCATCTTGTAAATTTCAAATCCCAACTTTTATTGCTAAGTTTACAAGGCTTACAATGTGTGACCACACACCATTCATTTACTGCCTTTTCTTACAATGCAAGAAAATTAAAAGGGAAAGAGGCTGTAAATGAAAAGGCTGTTATAGATGGATGTCTTCTCAGTGATATATGTGATAGAAATGATTAGCATTAACTGATCTTTGTAAAGAATGTACAAGTATAATTCATTATAACGGCTTAGAAGTGCAATTAGTGAACGATAGTGTAAATGACACTGTTGTTCATAGATCTACCCATAAGAGTAATTATATTTTGAAAACTACTTAGTGAAAAATTGATTGCATGGGTCCTATGGGCATAGATAATTGAGATAAAAAAATGTAAACAAGTACCCATTAATAAGTTTAACAGCAAATTTATATATTTACATGTTTGGCTAGTTTGGAAATACACATAAAGAATAAGAATTTTGTGGTGTTTCATTTCAAAGGCATATTTAAGTGAAAAAAATATTTTATGGCTTTGCAAACAACAATATTTGATTATTCTTACATTGCATAGATTAATTTCTTTTTTCTCCTGAGTGTGTCCTAATATTTCAGAAATAGTAAAGTTCAGGAAAAGAACAAACAAACTCAACTATTCTTAATCGTTCTGTTTCAAGTTTTCTAGTTCTGTAACTTCAGTGTGGCTCATGCCATGCCCGAACAAAATTTTCCTAGAGGTGGTTGCAGTTATTCATTGGGAAACAGGAGCTATATTTGGGGTGTGATAGAAATATAAACTATAGTTTTTACATAATTGTAAGTTTGACAGTATTTAATTTAGTATGTGTGTTTGAGAACTTACTGATAATACCTCGTTGGCCTGATTCTATTTCATTAACAAGTACTAATTTCCTGTACTTTTTGAGATTTCCAAAAGCCTTTATTTGATGCTGGCATTTTGCTTGGAAACTGTGTTTTTTTCTGAAGATCTTAGTGAATTAATGTGAAGATATTTGGTTATTATATAAATGAAGTTTAAACTGAGTTTGAAAGCATAACAAATACTGTATGATGTGCTTTTTCCCATGAAAATGTATTTCTCTGTTTATTAGGCAATGTTTTCAGCTACAACTTAACTGGGTTGCTGAATACAGGAAAAAAGACTGCATCATCTAAACATATAACTTTAAGCATTAATTTCAAGGATGAACTTGACATGGAAGGATATGAGACTGATCAAGAGAAAACTTAATGCTGGATAGCAGTGGCAAAATATTTCAGTTTTATGCCCACAGGAGCCCCAGTGCAAATTGTTCCTGTGAATCTAAACCTTTCATCAATCAGATGTAAATTATAGCATGCATGACTGGCTCCCTTTTCCATTCTAGAGCTCCCTATAGAGAACAAGAGAGCCAACTGCTACAGAGGCTCAACTAAACTGCAGTCTTTTTGCTCCCTAGAGGTTATATACCAACACATCAGAAGAGACAACATTCACTTCTATTCCACATCAGGAGATCTTACAAAATCATAGAAAGTGAGTCAAGCCAAAATCTTCTAGAAAAATTTATAATGCAGGGAACCAGGGAGGGGACTATGGGGGATACAGCACTAAAAGATTTCCTCCTAACAATGCTTTTCTAACTACATGTCAAAGCTTTCCTTGAATAGCTGGCCCAGAAAAATTGAACTTAAGAGGCTGGATTCTCTTTTGGTTTCAGCTGGGAGAGAGCTCATTTTCTTCTTAGTAGCTGCTACAGGGATGTGTTTTGGATGAAGTAAGAGAATAATGCTGGTAACACACGGATGTTTTAGTTGTTGCAGTCTCTCAGGCTTTGCCAATGAGGAGCTGCACAAAATGCTAGTCGGTTGGGAACATGGCCAGAACAGCTGTCCCAAACTGGCAAAGGGATCTTCTATAGCATAGAACATCCTGCTGAGTATGTGAACTGAATGAAGTGGCCCATGAGGGGCCACTCATTGCTTGGGAAAGGGCTGGGCATCAGTTGGCAGGTGGTGAGCAGTTGTGCTGTTTTTATTGGGCTTTAGTTCTCCCTCCTTTTTATTACAATTTTTCTTGTTGTTGTTATGTTTTTGCTTGGTTGGGTTTCTTTTTACTTTGTTTTGATTATTAAAGTGTTCTGACCTCAACCCATGAGTTTAATTTTTTTCCCTGATTCTTCATCCCATACATCAGAGTGGGGCAGTGAGTGAGAAGCTGTGTGGTACTTAGTTGCCAGCTGGGGTTAAACCATGACAGATAGTCAGAGAAGGATAAATTCTGTATAAAGAATAGAAGTGTAAGACTTATTTCCAGTATTCACTTGACTGTCATAGACTTTTATAAGTAATAGGAGGGGAAAAAAAAGGTTTTAAGGACCAAATTAAAAATAAAGCTGTTGAACCACCTAACAGTGAATACCTGAGCTACCATGCAGGAAAACGTTACTGTGACTGAATTTCAGCCACGGAGAAGAAATCTGAATTTCTTGCTGTGCTTGCTATCTACACTCACCTAATTATAGGCAGAGTTAATGTATGAACAGACCCTATGATCTGTAAAAGCAAACCACAAATGTCAAGCTTTGTGAAGTAAAATCAGAAGACGACTAGAATATTTGAGAAAAGGTGCAGTTTAATGTAGTATTTCTCAAACTTCCTAGTAAATTGTGACCTCCTTTTGTCTCACCAGTTGCCATGAAACTTTCTGAGTCAGCAGCAGCTCAATTTCTGCAGAGTAAAGGCTGCTAACAACAAGCTGAAAATGTTTACATTAACCTAGGTGTCATAGAGCACTAAATTGGCTGCTTAATTATAGGTGGTTAGCAGATAGCCAAGGTAAACAGTTTCACCTTGTAATTGTCTCACCTATTATCACCTCTTACTGCCAATATGAATGCTTCTGTGACCTATTTAGGGACTAGTAAGAGATATTGAATGTGGAGATGATAAAGTTACTGCTCCCATCCTGGCAGTCCACATGTTTCATTTCTTCTCCTCTCCTTGTTGGCCTTGCCTATTTATATAGTAAGGTTTTGAAGAAATGAATTCTTGTACATCGTTCCTATGACATGAGATCAGCATCAATGTTTCTCAAAACACACTAATAGGTTCTCAATAACGATGTTTCATGTAACTTTAGTTATTCTAGCCAACAAACCAAAATGCTACAAAGCTTTAGAAAGGTGGAAAGCACTTTGCTTACTTCCATGCCTTTGCCCTTGTAAATGCTACTCATTCTTGTATTATAACTCGCTGAAATATCACCACCTGGTAACAAGACTGGGAGCTGAAATTTCAATTGTTGTTAGGGTTTCTAGGTCAAAGGTCTGGCATGAATTCTTCAGTTTTTGAAGAAGACTTATGCTGAGACATCAAGAAATATAATTGAAGAAACTGAAGATACGTTTAAAGGTTTCTGAGTAAAAAACAAAACCAGACACCTAAAATTTTCACCTTTGAATTATTTCTGAACACTGTGGACCTTTATCTTTGCCTAGCAGGTGGCTAAGAGCCTGTGTGATACACAGTGGTTACTGAAGCGCAGTTGCTAGTGGGCCAACATCTAACAAACTTCTATTCCAACTAATGTTAAAATTGGAAGGACTCTGCAGGAAGTAAATTATCTGAAAAAGGAAGAATATGAAAGACATTTTCAATGAAAAGCTGAAAAGCTTTAGCTGTCACTTTCTTTACTGCTCCTCCCATGGGCAAGTCTACAAGCTCTCATCTACAGATCCAGGGCACTGGTTATTTTCCTTAGAAAAATCCCTGCCATTTTCCTGTATATTTGACCTTTCCACGTGTTTCTATCTTTTTTGATTCAAAATATTAATTACTTCCTAAGTCTTCCTTAAAGTGAGCTGACATGAGTTATCTTTCTGCTGGGATAAGCAGTATTCTCAGAATTCAAATAAGTGGCATCTTCATTTATTGATTCCTCCTACATTTTCTTTAACTAGGGAATACCTTAGAGGCCTCCACATTTCTGAGTAATTTTCTGCACCTCTGGGATGTTTACTTCTCTATTTATTTGCTTTTGTTTCTCAAATTGAATTCAGTTCTTTATCTGTGACCCCATGGAAGAAAAAGAGATGAAGGTTTCTGTCGCCTTAATGTTTTCTAGTGAATCTGAATTTAAACAAGTTGATTTTTTAAGGAACATTTTAAAGAAATAAAATTGTGACATACCTATTCCTTATAGAAATCAATGTATTTCAAATACAGACTGGAACCCTGTAAAACATTTATTAATTGAAATTCCTTTGTTCCAAATCCTAAAACACTAAGGCCCTGTGTGAAGGTTTTAAAACAGAACCTCCCTGCAGAAAACAAACAAAAACTTTAAAATTCTGATACATTCTTTAGGCCTCTAGAAAAGATCCTAACACCTGAAAAAGAATAGAAAGTTTTAGTAAGTTTACTGATATATTCTCTCTGTTCTCCCTTTTAGCTGATATTCTAGAGGTTCAGTTCTGTCAGGAACTCTAATAAAGCACTATAAATCTCTTCTTTCCTTCCCACATACATATCTTCTTGCTCCTATGCAAAATCCAGCCAGAAAGTCATTGCAAGCTGTTTGGTCTTGAGTAATACCAAAAGCAGTAGCTCATGAGATTCAAGTTCATATGTCCTCCTTTTGCTGTCTTTAGTTTGCTCTACAGCCACTTTGCTCTAATATTCCAGGTAAAATAAAAATAAAATTAAATTAAATTAAATAGGAGTTTGATTAATACCTAGGAAAAATCACTTTCAAAATATAATAATAATATAACTAAACATTTGCAAACAAATTTAATAACTTACATAGTACTCATCAGATGTAGTATCAACCTGTGACACCAAAATAATTTTTAATGATCAAAAAGAAACTGTATAGGAGAAATATTCTTTTCCTTGATGTCTTCTAAAATGCTCTCACCAAATATTCTCTACAAAGGCTTATATAGAACATGTAGGAATAGCTTATTGGGTTCAGGAAATTAATTTTATTCAACTTTCCAATCCTTTAGGAAAAAATATATGCATTTAGATAGATATTTTGGTATTTTTGCTGTATTCCAATCAAACTACTTTTAAATGTTTTAAAGATCTCACTGAAATCTCTCTTGTACTTTCTGAGTTACATATAAAAACAGATCTATTACTCTCTAGTTTCTAAACAGTGATATTTTCATCTCTGGGTATTGAAGAGAACACAAGTCATTAATTCCTTTAGCAATTTAAACTAGGAGATATTGTCTTTATATTTGTCTCAACACCAGGACAACTGGAAAACTGTATGCCCTGCTCATTTATCTTATGAAATTGTCATCAAGTTTATGTACAACACTAATGGATACTTCCTTATTTAAGTAAATAATGCATCCTTTAAGAATGGAAATTACAAAACCCAACTTAGCAAAAATCCATGCAGTCTTTGAGTTCTGAGGTTTAAATTCCTCTGTGTTTTCCTCTAAGGTTAGGAACTCAACAGCTTTCTCTTAGTTGTTCAATTGTTGTATATGTATCATGCTGATCCTCTCCAAGAAAACCTTTGTGTCAGAATCACTCTTGAGGAAATCATGCCAATGTATTACAAAACCAACATTTTTCCAAATATACTAGAGTTTTTTGGGGGTTTTTTTGTTTGTTTTGTTTTGTTTCTTCCTGCAGATTCAAAAATAGCTGGTAAATGACTAGAAATTTTGCAAGGGTTGATAACATTTTCAGTTTTAAGTAGACTACATGAATTAGGCAAGAAATGCAAAGAATATATAGCAAGTGACAACATACCAAAATAAGAGAACTTTAGAAGACTTGCTTATCATAGATGATCCTATACCCTTGTTTCCTCCCCCCAGGACAAAGTATATTTCACCTGAAACCTAGCAGAAGGCCCAAAATCAAAGCACAGTACTGCATCAAGACCTCTGACTTTAGAACTACAATTCCTACAGTTGCAGATTTCACTCAAAAATCTAGTTGCACTCACTAACCCTTCAGAAGTTATCCAAACTCCAAAGGTTTTATCAGCAGTTAGAGAAAAATGATTACTGAACATCTCACTGTTACAACGTCTTTTTGATGATGCTTAAGTGTTTCAGCAAACAATTTCTTTGTCAGCACCTGAGAAAGTAGCCAGCTGTAAGACAGCTTCATAAAGATAACCTCTGAATGGATTGGAATGAAATTCCTTCATGAGATCTAGGAATCTAGGTTAGCAGTATCTAGGTTATACAGAAAATCACCCACAATATCTGCCCTATGATGCCTACCACCTAACTGTGTTACTGTGTTTTCATTGGGGGAAGGGGTTTAATTCCTCTTTTTTTTTTTTTTTTTTCCTTGCACTTGGTTTAATCTGGCTCAGATTTTAGGAATTTTGTTTCTGTTTACATTTTGCTTTTACAAAACTTGTTACTCAAAATTTCAAAATTCTTGCAATTGCCACTTTTATTCATACTTTTTACCACAGACTATATGTCACAAAATTCTACTAGAGGCTTCTGTTTATGATCCATTCTCAAAATTAATATTACATTTTTGAAAGCCACTCCATTACGATCAAGTTACATTTGCTCTTGGTTTAATGGCATATTCTTCAGGATAACTACAATACTAAAGATACAAGAAACTATAAAAATAAAAAAAATATAGAAGCATGTGGTTTTACATGTAAAAATCAAATTAATTCCATTGTGATTTTTTTAAATAAGAAAAGTTATTCAAGTTATGCTTATTCTCATTGAGGAATAACACAAGAAATCACAGGGATATTCATAATTGTGAGACTAACAATCTGAATAAAAATTTTGTGCACAGTTATCGCAAACACAAAATTGTTACAAACAGTCCTCCCTCTTTCACCTTTCTTCCACTGTATCCCTGCCCTGAAAGAGACATCAACTCAAATGAAAATCCATAAAGAGAATATAGACCTGGAGTCACTCAAGTACACTTTACTCAAGAGTTGGATGTAAGCCAGCTCCAGTCTGGAAGCAATCTAAGCACGTTCATACAGTGTTGCATGCAGATTTATAAGCCCTGCCTCTCAATGTTGATGTTCCCCATGATGTTCACTAGAGGCTTTGCTACTGTTATTTATTTTATTTGGAATGCACTCAGATGCAATGGTGATGAGCCGCAGTACAAAACCCTGTGAGAGAGAGTGACAGAGTGTGAGACAGAGATGAGAATGAGAATAAAGGCATTTTTATTACATTCGTCTCAGTCTGAAATTCCTAATCCTGCAATTCTCTGAACAATGGTCTTAAACTACAGTCAGCAATTCAAGAGGAACAGATTCCTCACATGAGCCTCTTGGTGTGTGGTGCCAAAAGGTCAAAAATATTGAATACGATTTAAATGTGTAAGTTGAGACTCTGAAGAGAAACCACACATTCTGAAGTGGTGTGAGAAATGACCACAAGCCCTTTCAACACTAGTTTCTGTCACAAAGCAAATCTTCTCTAACACCAATACACTGATTATACTTCTCTATTCCACTAGTTAAAAGTGTAAGAGAGGAAACTGTATTGTCTCACAGCCCGAATATTCTCTGTTCTCTGCTCTCAAGGGACCTTAACATATCCGGCTATGGGGACCTAATTTTCTTACCTTATTTTGGGATGTTGCAAAATTGAGAAATAAATCATAATATTATATATTTTATTGTATTAAATGCTTTCTTAATCTATTCCTTTCACACACATATATAAAGAATATACTCCACACTTATATTCTGTTTCTCCATGTGCATAAAATTGCCACAAATAAAATGAGAGTCACCATTTATTCTTTGTATCAGATACGAAAAAAGTTTTAAAGCATTTTATGGAGTGATAAAATAGAAACAAATTTTATAATTTATGGTTCACAGGATGCAACGATTGACATTATATAGAAATTTAATCAGTCTTGCAGAGCTCACAGACATATCACAGTAGGAGGTTCTTTTGACATTTCATGGAGAACTAAGCAAGATGAGGTACAATATGTGTGCATATTTCAGTATGTTATGTGTTTTCTTAAGCTTTTATCCTTTCAGGAGTCACTGTCATTTTGAAGGAATCATTCCTTTAAAGAGTTCTAAATACATGAAAGACAAACTTCAAGATTTGTTTTGAGCAAAACAGAGTTAGAAATACTTGCAGAGGTAGCCAATTCCTCCCTGATACAGACTTTGGAAAACTGAGACACTTCTTTAACACCTTTTCTATACCTCTTGAAATCTGTCAGGTGTACAGCACCTGGCTGTAGTCACTTAATCAGGCTATAACCCTAATGTCATGTAGAGTTATGACTGGGAACATTTTGCAGCAAAGTCTGTCAAGGGTGCAGGATGAAAAAGTCAGCTCAAAGCCTTACTCACCCACAGCTACCTAATTTCTACATTCCACGCAACAAAGAACAGAGTCTGAAGAAAGGGGCTATAAAACTTATTTTCATGTTAAATAATACTCTCATTAGCAGTATGCTGGTTTCTATAATGAACACAGAGTGCCATGATTTTACTTCATCCAGAAGTACTCCATTATTGTTGACTGAAACAACTTTGCCTCTGAAACAATTTTATATCAGAGTGCCATAACTACATTTATAGCTATTTAGTAAACCTTCTTACACACCATTATGATATAAGTGCTAGTTGGACAAAACATCTGAAGCCTCAGATACTTTATCATAAACTAGTGATTATGACTGTTTTTCAGAAATTCTCACTAGGAATGCAGGTAGCCACATAAAACTTTTGATAATATTATCTGATACATTATTAAATGTTTTGCTGCTATTATCAAACTAATAACCTAATTTTTCTCATTCTCCACCATTTTTTCTCATACCCCAAGGTTGTGGGTTAACCATATACAACCCACAGTATTCACTTTTTTAATGGAATCAAATTCCATCTTCACAGAGCTACCTCAGGAAACAAAGATAAATATAAAACACTAGAAATAGCTCAGAAATATATATCTGGCCAGATAACCAGCCTAATACTTTGCTATAATATTAGGTGACAATCTTTTTTGAGATTATGAAGTAGGAATAAGAATCACAGCCATAAATGACTTTGAGTAGAGCTGCATGGAACTTTTTTTAAGAAGTTTTTTCCCAGTAAAAATATGCAGCATTTATTTCTTTGTTTTACTTAAATTAAAACTGTGTTTTCTTAAACTACCTGTAGAAAATGTATCAACCAAGTAAGGAGCCCAGTTACAGTAAGCTAATGATTAAAGGCTGAGGCTGGGCTACCACTGACTGACGGCTTGCTGGAGAAGTTTTCATTCCTATCTGCTCTGTTCTCAGAGACATCATGAGCCAGGGATAGAGCCATGAATATTACAATAAACACACAAACACAAAACCAAAATCAGCTATGTGGTAAAATTCTGGGTTAAGTAATAACAAAGACAGAGTTACTCTAGAGATTTCAAAAGTAAAGCTATAGATGAATTCTTATATTCATGGATTAGATAACTTAGTCCTTTTATATCTTGCCAAGTACTGTAAGCTTATTTGACAATAGACAATCACGAAAATAAAACTCCAACATGGTCATCATTTTTTTAAAACTTTTTTTTGTTCAATATAATTAAAAATTTGGCAACAACCAACCTATTTAAACAGCCTATTTATAAACCATTCATCATCTTAGAAGTACTAAAACCAATAATGGCTGATTTTTCTCAAGTTAACCTGTTTCAGGATAAGATATCAACTCATTTCAAAAGTTTTGTGGGGCCAATAAAGGTCCACCTCTGGCTTCTGTAAACATTTTTTTAATATACCATTGTTAGACTTGGGAAGTTGCAATTTGAGTTTACATGTCAGTATTCGTCAACAAAGCACAAAACTTCATCTGGAGAAATAGAGCATGAAATCACTTTCTCACCCTGCTTCTGTGTATCATACCTAACAACACTGAAACTTAAAAAAAAACCCCACACCAATATTTAAGTGGTGTAAAAATAAGTTGTCAGATTATTTTCTCAACTCAATATCAAGTCCAGAAGTACACACGCTTCTGTTAACAGCTAGAAATCTGAACACTTCATTGCAACTGCTACATTACCTCTACCTTCTATTTTTCATAATTAAAAACAAAAGCTAAAAGAACCTCTAAAAATTAGCATGTTTAAATCCTACACATCTGTGAGAGCATAGGATGAAATAGAGACAAATTTCAGCTACTGCAGGATGAATGGCCACTTATTAGTGAGAAGCACTGTTGACTACTGAAGACTTATATTGGAGTAAAAATACTATCTGGCTTCTGAGAAAAGAGGGCTAAGCAAAACTAACAGTCCTAAAAAATTCCTTGGGAGGTTCATGTAGGCTTCCAGAAGAAGCACATAGTACTATTCCTCTCTCTACAGCTTTAACATCAGCAGGGCTTCATCAATCTAGTCATCTTTCACTTCACTTAGAACTTCATTTGTGATGTGGCACAGCATAAGTGAACAAATTATGAAAATGTGCTGTATATAAGGCAGTATTTTGATTTAGGAAGAGAATTATTCATAAGGTTTTTCGTTTAAGACATCACATATACAATTACAATAAAAAATTAAAAGTAACGTTCTGGACCAACTTGCTTAAGCTGTTGAAGGACTATTTCAGGTTTTTTATTTACCGACATCCTGCAACTCACAGTTCTCCATTTGCTGATCTGGCGAGATGCAGGTGCACCAGGAGATAACCTATCTTAGTTTACTCCTTTATGTGAACATGACAATGAATAGAAAAATCACCCTTCAATCCTTTCTTGCTTCTCCTTCTTATTCAGGACTTCCAATCAACTTCATCTGGTTTAGGAAAAAATCCACTCAAACCCCAAAATTATGAAAAAACACACAAAAAAGCCCCAGCAACAACAAAACCTATTCACTGAAGAAACCTAAGTATTCAAAGAAAAGAAATCTAGGACACTTAAAAGAGATCTAGGGTCTACTTACTATAGAAGCCATTCAAAGGCTTTCACAATTCTGGAAGATTTTTCATGCAAGCAAAGAAAAGATCTCAAATGAAGGCTCCTATCGCCCTATCAAAAAGTGACTTAAAAGGTTGCACTTAAAAGTATAAATTTAAATTAAAGTTTCTTAATTTGTTGATGCTTATTCAGGCTTTCTTTGGCTAGCACAGTTGAAAAGAAAGATTTATCAGTCAAATAGCTCTGTCCTTGTCTTCTGCTTTCTGTTCAAGTATCCTCTGTTCAGTCTTTGTCCTTTAATCCTTTGCCTCTTCTGTTACTCCTGCTATCTTTTTTGTAATTATTGAAGGAAAAAAGGAGAAAATAGGTTTTAATCTCTACTCCAAGTTTCCCTAAAGTAAGAGGGAAACTATTGTCAAAAAGGGATAGAGACTGGATACTGTGGTTAGCTGAAAATTCTTGTCATCTGCTCCAGAGATGGAGCCATAATGGTTATTGCTTCTTGCCTGGAAGAAAAGTATAAAATTGTGGATCTTCCCTGATGCCTCTTGCATCCTTAAACAGACTGCTTTAGTCACCAAGGTTCTCAGGCTGGACCCATCCTGAACATTTAATTCATGTTTAAAGAGGGAAGCTCTCGCACAACTGTAAACACAGCTAACATTTTTGTGGGGATTTTCAAGTTAAGGTGTTCATACATTTCTTCAAATCCCTAATGTAACTTGGAACTTGTAAATTTTGAGGAGATGAAAAGATAAACATAGCAGGAGTTAATAATACAAAATTCAGGCTCTTTGCATTGGATCATTAAGCACAATTAGTTGCAGCACCCTTGTTACAAGGCAATAAGAGTAAGCACTTCAGATGTAATAAAAGGCAGTACATCACTGATAACCAATCTATATTCAGCTTACTACCACCTGTAAATGCAGGCAATATGTTTCTTTTAAAGAGGCTTGGAAAGTGGTTCCCAGGATACCTTTAGGGAACATGTACTTTTTGAATTAATTAATCACTGCATGTCATCACTGCTCCACTCCACCGCATATGAAATAGCACTTCTCTGGCACTTGAAAATCTTAGTCAGAAGGAGGTTCAAGTAAAACAGTTTAAGATAAATATAACTTCAGTGTAAGAAAGATTAGCAGGAGTTAATTCCAAATGGAAATGGGGAAAATATCACTGCAGCTTTTATATTGCAGATGAGTTTCCTTCATTATTTGCATTATTTTCATGCATATCAGCTTAGAAGACGTTCCATTTTTTTTTTTTTCTTTTTAGTAATATATTGAGTGAATGCTTTTTCAGGGAGGTGATCTTGGCAGACACATATTTCAGGAGTTAAAGCTTTTTAAGTTCTCTACCAATGTACATTGGCTCTAAGATCCTGGCCAATACAGCATTTTATAGTGAAGAAAGACAACATTTTTCCAAATAAGGGTCTTTTTGTGTCATATGTACAAATAGAGGTAGGATACCAAAGCATGAATTTTCACTAGTGACCCTAAGGCATAATGTGAACTAAGGTCTCCAGAGGGGAAAGGCTAATGCACTAAGCTACTGCACCACCAAGTCCCCTTCACTTTCCAATTATCACAGAATCTCTCCTACTGCTGTGACATTCTCCTTGCCACACAGGTCAAAAAGTGAGTTACTGTCAAAAGTGATTAATCTATCAGCTGGCTCAGGAATTCCATAGAATAAAATGAGTGGTGCTTGTCCCAGGTATGGTTGCAATACTACAGATTTACTTTCAGGTTTTTTATATCTGAAATCATGACTGCTTTCTCATTCATATAGTATCATGTCATATGAGATTTAGAGACATCTTGTAAGAAGGAAAACCTCCATGGCTCTTTCATAATTAATTTCAGGTTTATAGGTCCTAGAAACCAAAGACCTCTGCTGAAATACCTTTATTGCTAATGCATAAGATGATGTATGAGAGGTCTGTTTCTAAATATGTAGCTATATTATAAATGTGATCCAAATGTATTTTTGGATTTTTTTCTAGCACACTTTTTAGTTATTAAAAAGTAAGCTACTTATGAACTCAGAAAAGCAACATATACTTAAAACTCAAAAGGTCATGATAGGTTTATTCCTCCCTAACTTTCCTAGATCCTGCAGATCATAAAAATAAGTTTCAAGTGACCCTCTTTAATGATTCATAAGACTAGCTTACTTGTACAAAAATCCCCAACATACATGCCCTGATTAAAATCATATTTTCACACTTAACAGATTTACCCTAATGTTGAAAAGTCATTTTCCCAAATACTCTTTCAATTATATGAGATTTCTCTTCCTTGGAGGATTTAATAATTTAGTACTATAGATTAAACTTTGTACTTTGTACTTATGTGGTTTCACGTGGTTTCAACCAGTGAACCCTTTTTGCTTCCTTTTTAAGGTTATTGGCTTTATTTTGTCTGAAAGTGTCACACAAGCTTACTAAAGATGCTAAATATTTATGAAGCTCTTGGCCTCAACGGTATGAATCAGTGAGTACAAAATTAGGTGCTTAACAGATTAACCCAAGTGCTTTCACAATACCAATTTTATACCAATTTTATAGTTGCAGTTATTTTGGTGTCTAAAGACTTTCTTTTATCCTAAACAGTCACCTTCCAGCCCCACTTCAGGGAAAAAACAAACAAAACCAACCAAACAAACAAAACCCCAATCACAGCACAAAACTTACACAGTTTAACTTTAGTACTTTAATACAGTTGCTAATTCTGACTGTTCTGTAAACAAGGTCTGTAAGTCAGGATCCTGCACTAAAAATTTGCCTCCAACTTCAAAAAAATTCCACACAGGGCTCTGCCAGCAACATTGATCCTACTGCAGTGGTATCAGTGCTGTGTCATCACTGCGCTGCCAATCCTTTGCATTTGCTTCATGCAGACTTAATTATATAATATTAGTATATAATAACTGTTATAAAAATATTCATTTGCTTTTTTTCCTGAATACATCTTCAAAACAAGTTCTGTAAATTTGCTGGGTATTGATCAAACAGACATTTTACAATTTTACCTTTATATCAGTTCTCCAGACATTGACTAATAAACTGTTGCTAAAAGAAAACACACAGCAGAATCACAGAACCATTGAATAGCCTGGGTTTGAAAGGACTCTAAAGATCATGCAATTGCAACCCCTATGCCATGGGCAGGAACACCTTCCACTCATGTTATGTAATGTTGATACATCAATCTTTAAATTACAATTTTTTTAATTAAGAAAAAATTAATTTTATATATTATGTGTTGTTTACATTACAAGACTTCACTGCATCACTGCAAAACTGATTCAAAACAGAAAGAAAAGGAATCATTTTTTAGACTATAATAACACACCAAAGACCTCAGGTGCAATTTCCTTAAAAATCCATCATATTTTGCTTTAAAATATCTAATGCTAATGTTTTGGTCTGAAAAATATGCTGTAATTAGCTAGAACTACATAGTAAAATAACTTCTTAAAGAAGTTCCAAAAGCTACTTTTTTTTTAATCAGCTGAAATATGTAGATAATATGTTGTTTTGATTGCCTATAATATTTAGCCTTCATCAGCTGCACAGAGATTTGCTGTGATTTAAAATCCCTAGAATTTCAGCTAACAACATGGAGTTTCTTTGGAAGAAGGAAAACATTTTAAAATAGCAATTACCACCATAATTGCAAACAGCTGAAAGTTTTTGAATTCTTGATAGTCTGATTCTAGGCTTGATTTGCAACATCGTTCTTGATTGCATTCCTCTGTAAATCTTCTGTTGACATTCAGGGCTTGTTGTGGGGTTTTTGTTTGTTTGTCCTTTTGGGTTTGTTGTTGTTGTTATGTTTTGGGTTTTTTGTTTGGTTTGGTTTTTGTATTACCAACATTGGTAGAAACTCTCACTCAAAAACTGGAGAAAGAGTAAGTGAAGAGAATAAGGAAGGATGAAGGTAAAGAATTAAAGGTCCTTCAAATTAATATTCTGTCTTTTTTTAAAATGCTTGTAGAATGTATTCCAAAGGGTTCTTCTAAGCAGATTTTTTTAAAAGTTACCAATTTTTTTTCTAGTGGGAATGAAAATATCAATAACTTCCCTAATAGATTCCTTTTAACTGCTATTCTTTATTTCATTTCACTTCAGAAGTGAAACAAAACAAAACTAGATCACCAGCTCAAGCTTCCTCATCTCTGCTTCTAATCCAAAGGATGGCAGCTCTTCCTCAGGCTGCATATCCATAACTCTCCCTTGATCTAGTTTTTGGAAATCTAATTGCTTGGTACCATCAATTGCATTGATAAGAACCATAGTAGTTACCATTAGCAGAAGGAGATCTGTGAAAGGTTTCACAGTATTTTGAAAGGGCTTTGGTATCATTAATGGTATGCAGCTTGGAAAGCCCTTTCATATTTGACAGTACTTTATGCATTCGTATTTTTATTTCTCAGAGACAGTAACTACTTATGGAGTAGTGTGTGCCAATTTAGCAAGAACAACAACTGACTATTCCCAGTGTTCAAAATACAGATTACAAAATAATATCAATATACATGTAGAGTATACACCATATTTGACAATATTTCAGTATTCAATAACCATGAAGAGACTGAAGGAAATGAAAGAATGACTAAGGTCATGTCAGAGACAAAGATGAAAGTATTTTGGGATGCACAGTCTGATGAGTCATCTTTATGACTAGTTAAATTTGAAAAAAATTCCTTTCACTCTCCTTTTTTAGACTATTATTTAAGCACATTCACATTTTTATATATTTTCCCTTCAGACATTGTAGGATTGTCTGATGGAATAAGACAAAAATGGCATTTTTCAGAAAGTGAAGTTTCAGTGTCAATATCTTAAATATTTTCCTTCTTTTTTTGTAAAGTTTCATGTAAGTGCAATTCAAAAGTTGAAGAAACTTTTTTAATTGCCTCACCTTTAGATTTGTAGCTTGCATGTGACAGATTGAAAATTAGTTCTTTTCTTACCCTTACCTGCAAGGATAGGAATTTATAGTATTTAAGTCTGCATTGGTAAATTTGAACACAGTTTTGCTCTTCATAACATTTTGTAACTGCTTTTAGTATTTATCCAAAAGCCACTAATAAAAAAGAAAAAGACAGAGAATATCCCACCTGTTTTGAAAGTCAGGCCATTATAGAACAGGTATGGTAATTATTATCTTCATGGTTATGAAATTTACTGAGCATATGGCAATTTACATTTACTTAATTACAAGTAGACTTAATTGGTAAGTTTACCTATGCATTTACTAATATTTCCTCTTCTTAAAAAAAATCAACACACTAAGAGTTAGAATTAGAACACAATGGAAATACATTCTTTGACAGGAGAAAACACGTTAAAAAATTCTAGTAATGGGTACTTGTTACTATTATGAATATTTCTAAAAATTCAAAGGAGCAGCCTAAAAGGCTTAAATGGTTTACCAGCTGGTAGTGGATGTTTATGGAAGGACTTTCATGAATCACACATTTTCTAAACTGTTGCTCTTAAATGTCTGAAAATAGGTATTTTAAAACTGGACTGCTGTAAAATGCCCAGAACACAGGCCCTTAGTGGAGTGTATGGTCCCTCATAAATTTATGTTGTAAGAAATAATACATAATTCACCACAAGTTTGAAAAAAAACCTCTCTAGATATGCCTAAATTCATTTGGATTTATATAAAAGAGGCAACCCTTCCTCTAAAAAGAGGTCCCGTGTTTGTACCAATTTCACCAGCTGCAAAATAATGTAACAGACGTAATAGAGTACAGCTGAGCATCACTAAATTCTAAATGTTCTCATGATCAGATCGGTACTCGTCTTTTTTGGTGAAATAATAATTAAGTGATTTTTTTTTTTCGAAGGAACATTTCCAAAGAATCCCAAATAAGATTTTCTTATGCTTTACTCATTTATAAAAGGTGTCTAAAGCATGCTGTTAAATCATACATTATTTGCTTCTTTTAGTCTCCTATATCTATCTAGTTTTCAATATTTTCCTCTTTTGTTTTCATAATTCTATATAGGTTTCTTTTATTTTATATGAATATACAGTATCTAATAAAAATAGGATCCAGATGGTAATGAATTTTTCATACTAGATAATAAAAAATAATATAATAACACCAGTAGCACGACAGAGCCCTCAGTCTAAACTGTTAATTCCTCTTTTCCTTGAAAAAGGTGCTCATATCAACTTTAACGTTTAACGCGAGAGATGCATTTTGTTAGTTAATGCCCTCTGTGGACAACTATATACAATTCATTCACCACCCAATTACAAAACTGGGAAATTTTCCAGCTCCTTCACCTGCCTGCAGACCACACTAGTGTCACAGTGCTCTTGGCTCTCTTCATGAAGATCTTGGTAACACCTTGCATGTGCATTAAGGTAACTGAAAT
Source organism: Ploceus nigricollis (assembly GCA_013399945.1). Lineage (NCBI taxonomy): Eukaryota > Metazoa > Chordata > Aves > Passeriformes > Ploceidae > Ploceus > Ploceus nigricollis. The sequence continues at coordinate 840,843 of VXBC01001887.1, read as the reverse complement.
CCTTTACTTTTAATAACATCCAATCTGCCTGTCAAATCAAATTACTGTCTCAGTGATGAGTCATAAAGACAGCTTGAACACACTGTGAGTCAGGAGTAATAACTGATCTCCTGAATATTTTTCCCATGCTATGAAGCTGGTGCTTCAAATGAGCATATCCCAACTATACTTTGGAAAGATCAGGCACTGCCACTTCAAAGCCTGGTGACTGCAATATAGTCATGTTATAAGGAAGACCAGTTCATATCCACTCCCTCAGATTTCCTCACCAATGCACTCTATTAATGTGATTAAATCACATGCTTTGTGAGGCAAATGTGTAGGTGAATTTGTATTTAGGTTAGTAAGAGTTTGGATGCAGTCACATACTTTTGTTCAAATAGTCCACTTAAGAAATATTCACATTTTCTTTTGACCTTACCAAAAAACTTCCTTCTGTTTTCATGATGGCAATTGTCATTTAATTTTAAAACTTCTTCTATAAGATATCACAGACATTCAAAAAAAGGAAATACCATGTCTAAGCTTCTGAAAAAATATTAGTCCCTATATGCATTTTTCATGGTTTCTTCCGGAAGTTTTTGTTTTTTCTTGAAATTCTTAAGCAGTTCAAAATGTGATTTGTAATTTTCTTCTATAAATTGCATGTCTTCTCTGACATGAATGTGAAAGACATAGAAATTAGTATTTTTTATTACTGAGCTGTTCCTTTCCATCATAGAAGGAGAAAGAGACATTGTTGGCCAAAAGTCAACATTAAAAACTGTTTAAATGTGAACCTTATAGGAAGGAAAAAGCTTTCTGGCTGGTTTCTTAAAAAAAGATCTTCCTAGGTAAATTATTTCTTTGCTGGTCATTCGCATAGAATAGCATACGTTCCAAACAGCCTCCCTGCATATTCACTCCTGTCCTTCCCAGACAAAATTGAGTCTAAAATAATTCTTTTTTTTAATAGATAAAAATAAGGTCAACCTTAAAAATGCCATGAAATCAAGAGGATTTGATAGTGTAGCTACAATGAAGTTTGACTTTCTTTAGGCAGACTTAAAAAATTAAATTAGAAAATTCATTTTTCTACAGAAATAACAACATGTTCACTCTCCTCTTTACATCCTCTAATGGGCACAGCAGAGCACTCACAAGTAAAGTAGTCAAGATTGCTCTTATGATAAATAAAAAAGTAATTTAAAGCGATAATTTATATCAACACGCATCTTTAGATAAAATAAGAAGGAAAGAGTAAGAGGTATCTGAAGTGGGACTTGGATCAAACAGCGGTATGTAATGTGAAGAAATAAAAATATATACATTAATATATAAGCTTTTATCACTAATACTCCTAAATTGCCTAGACTCCTTTTTCCATACACGTATAAATCTACACCAGACCAACCAAGGTGAATACTTGGTTATGTAAACCTGACTTAAATTCCCAGACTAAAAAGTTCCCCTCTTCACTGGAGCACACAAGTTCCCTTACCAGACATTTCACAAGGCACCTGACCTGCTGTGAGAGATTCCCACCGAAGTTCTCCATGTAGCAAACTTTTAGTATGCAATGTGGAGACTCACATGGTCTAAGTGCTTTTACAGCTCCAGCTCCCTGAATAAACTCTTACACACATATATTCCAAACAACCCTGAAAGCTTTCAACACAGCAACTAAGGGAGATTCTCTTTTACGCAGCAAAATGTCAGTTATAGTGTTGGCATTTCAGTCATCAATACTAACCATTAATTTCAGATTAGTTTCGTTTTCTGCTACTATCAACATATCCTATATTCATAGACAAAATAGCATTTAGGCTTAATGGGAACAGCATATTTACAGGGTATGAATTAACTATTGAGAAAAAAAATACAATAGTTGACAGAATTCCCCAAAACTTACCATCACAAAAGGCACTATCAACCCATGCAAACAAGCTCAAACAATTCCACATTGCTAATATGGAACTAGTTTATCCCACAAATACACAGTGTCCCCTGCTGTGATGAAAGGAGATATGTCCCACACATTAAAGTTGTGCTGAACAAAGAAAGAGGTTTTAAAAAAAGACCCGATTTTTATAAAAAAAGAATCCTAACAGCTCAAATGACTACCAAGAGAAGAAATAGAGCCTTGATATTTAAATGCACCGTCAATTTGATAATGAGAAAAAAAATGCATAAGAAGGAATCAGTGTCATATACTGAAAATTATATTATTTGCTGATGAAAGTAACCATCATAAGTCAAACAACAGAGATTTTCATAATCATATTCAGTCATTTCATGATACACAAATCTGCAAGTTGTACAATTGTGTACCCCTGCCATACAAACAGAAACTACTTCAGCTGCTTACTGAATTAAAGTCTCATGTAAACACTGAAATACACTGCTTAAGGAGATGTGTTGAAAGACCAGCTGATAGTGTACATCAAGGAAACACCGCAAGGAAATGGGGTAGACAGGAAAAAATAATTTTAAATTTCAAAATACCATCCTATTGAAATAATCAGGAAAAAAATTATAAACTATGAAAATTTGATATACATATAGTCAGTAATTTGAAAATACTCCAAATGTTTTTATATTTATTTGCAATTTTTAGTACAAATTAGAAAATTATTATGACCAGAGGGTTTTTTAAAGCTATACTTTAAAAAAAATTCACTTTTCAAACTTTCAGTTATCTAATTGCAAAAATGTCAAGAATTCATTTTCAAACTAAATTAGAGGATTTCTACTGTCAACTCATACTAATGCCACTTCTAATTTCAAAGCATGAATTATTTCTATTGAAAAATAATTTTGATGGAGAATTCCAAATCAAGTTCTACTATCAGCTCTTCTGAGGCTGAGAACAAACTTTAATTGCAAAGCTCAATGTATTTACACAGTCTTTCCTTAAAAATTATTCATTTTCAGAGAATAAAAAAGAAAAATACTGAGCCATAAAAATCTACCAACAATATTTTTCAATTGAAAAAATACTTGTTCCATGGCATTGGTTATTTTCTACTTCAATTTAGAAAAAAAAATTCAAAAAAATCAGTATATTTACGACCTCTGCAGAAATTCTAGTCTGCTAATTTGTGACAACTAAGCCAATTGAAAGCATCCAGCTCAAATTCTTCCACTTATTTATGTCTGACTTTTTCTTTTTTACCTTGTTTTTCCCTATTCTCTGCAGCATTCCAGGTCTTTAGAAGAAATCAATCTTCAGAAAAAGGTGGAGAATATGGTCATTAGTAAATATATTCATTATTACATATTGTGATACCTATCAAGCATGAGAAACAAAATAGTAAGAAATTTTACCTCAAACTAGCCTTAAGAACATATTAATCTAATCAACTAATTGAAGACAAGTCTCCACACAGCTGTTCAAGAAGTTCAAGTAGTTAGAAGAGCATGACACATTGGGAACAACAGCAGCCTTCTTTCTTATCTTGCTGTCCTGGAGTTTGTGTTACTATTATACATTTCCAGGATTGCACAGCTTTGCTAATTCTGACAGTCATAGCTGAATTTTGGGTTTGACTCAGCAAAAAAAAAAAAGGTTACCCATAAGTAACCTTCTCCCCCAGTTCCCCACAGGGGTCTGCTTCTTGCTCCCTGGTGACACCAGTGGTGGCCTCATTGCCTTAGTGTCTGTTCAGGCAGCACTTGCTGCTCTAGCAGCTGCTCCTGTCTCCTCAGGGAAACCTTGGGAAGAGTATATTGATTCAGCTAATTCATTTTAGGATAGCAAACGATTTTAATGGAGGAAAGATTTGTCATGATATGCATGCTCACTCTGACTGGGGAATGGATTAAAGCCCCAGTATCAAAAAGAGACTGCTTTCAAGAAAACCTTTTTTTAAATGGCATGACCCAAATTCTCTGTTCAGAAAGTGTGGATGACAAGGTTCTCCCTTTGCATGAGCAATGATTTCATTGCACTACCACTAACATCTCTGTTTTCATACGATCAAGAAAAGGAGACATTTCCAGCTTTAGAATATAACATTTACTAATTGCAGGAAGACTAAACCAATAGCTTTCTTTTAATAAGATAACTGATGTGCTTGCGGAAATATCCATCTGGATTTCAACAAGGCATTTCGTGAAACAACACGTGTGAAAAGGTTACTTAAAGTTGAAAACACTTAGTCAAGCAGTGAAATTGAAAGATGGATAAGGACTGGCTAAAAAAGAAATGGCAATAAGTTGCTCAGAAATGTAAAACATCAGGCTTAAAGACAGTTACCAATCCAGATGCAATTTTTGGCACAAGAGTTATTTATAAATTGGAAATGAAAAAAAATAAATTGGAAAAGTAAATCGGTTTCTAAAAGAAAGTCCAAGAGCAGATTCTTATCAGAAAAGCAAAAACTTCTAAGACAGAAGTTATTTTTGCTAAATTTATGATGCTAATATGAGAAAATTGGAGACCCTGTTGGTCTTGGGTTTCAAAGTTTGTCACTCCTTCTATTCTTTTACCAAAGTCTGTTCTTTTAACCATCAGTTTACCACCACATTCTGAATGTAGCCCATGCTTCCTTAAGACTTGTTTTCCCCTAAATTACCTGATTTGAATTCCTGTAAATAATAGTCTTAAAACTTATCACTCACAATCCATTGCAATAAGGTCCCCCACTCTCAAAAGTCCATTTAAGCCATTTTCAGTGAAAAAGTAATCAAAGCATTCCTTCAGGATCTCTAGGTTTACTGTTGTGTCTTTTCTCCTCTCATTCTTATTAGTTACCTTTCTTGATTTTTCATCATTTCCTCCAGCTTTGCTGTTTTTTTCCTAATACTCATTCATATTTGTTAACATCCTTAGCAAATATGAGGAATGCCAAGCACAACTATTCTTTTACATTATCTGCCAGATTCATAGTTAAACTTTGCTTTTTTAAAATATTAACACGGCAGATTTGGGAGAAACTAAATAAATCAGAAGTATATATATGCCTTTCTCCTATGTCCTCACCAACCTGAAAAAAAGAAAAAAAAGCACTAAAAATGTAGTGGAGCACAAAATTAGGGGGTAAATATTCTGGTATTGTACTCTCCATTTGCATATTCTGGGTTTATCTGAAGTTCATCGTGCCTATTTCTGGACTTACTGTATGTGAGTAAGACATGCATAATCAACCCTTAAACCAAATTTCTTTCCTGCTCCGTGGGCAGGTGTTCAGCAGGCAGCTGTTCAGCATGTGAACTAAAAATTAAAAAATATCCTTACCTTTTAGGTGAATCTGTGATAAAGCTTCACTCTGCTGGAAATTGCTCTCACAGACATCATGCACAAGCCTTACAGGCTAGGAGACCAGTACCTAATAAAAAATTCAAAGTCACTGCACGTAATAGGTAATGAAGTGCTGGTTCTAGGCAGCAGCACAGGAACTTCAGGTGTTTGCTTAATATTCACTAAGCATATTCTGAAATAGTCCATGCACATTTTCAAAAATTTCTTTCACATAATGCCTCACTTTTTTCCATCTTATAAAAGACATTTGTTCAATAATATACACTAAGTAGCTGGGCCTGGGGAAAAGGTATCATTTGCACAGAAATATTACAAAGACATTTGGTAGAAAATGACGTATCTTTGAACGCAGCATTCCAGAATACTATAAGGCAAAGCGAATTAGTGTTTGCATTACTTATATTTCGTTTGCAAAAGAGAATTTCAATTACTAATTTAAGCATATTTAAAGCTTAACTAGTGCAGACAAGCACATGAAGAGGTTAACATGCAATGATCATAAACATACGTTAAGAAATGGAGTGTAGTTAGTGAGCTTCTGAAACAGAAAAATAACACACAAATAAAATAAAAGATATCTTTGGTTTTACCAACTAATTTTTTTTTTTTTACATTTCTATTCACTTAATTTTCACAAAGTTTTGCCACTCAGATATTATATACTGTAAACTTCTAATGGATGGGTAAGTACAGAAAAATTAAAATACAGGTGAAGAAAGAAATTATATCATAGGAAAATTATAGTATGGAAAAAATTGGGCTGTACTGATGTTCCTACCTCTCAAAAACAATAAAATCTAAATGTATGCCTCAAAATTTTAAAGGTCTTTAAAATGGTCATTCACTTCTATAAAAATATACATTGGTTTGTTTACTGAAACGGGTTTTTTTATATAAAATAGCTCCCTGAAAAAATGATTTCAGAATATTGAAAAAAAAATCTAAATGAGTAGCTGAATGTGTCATTCTAACTTCATGAGAGCAGTCTCTTCCTTGGTAAGAAACCCTCTAGCACTGGTAAGTTTACATTGCAGTCTGTGAGCAGTGTGGCTGGACGCAACCTTAAAATATCTTTAGGACAACATATAGTGCACACCTCCTTTCTTCATAACCCATACTAAAATATATGTAGACTTTGGTGTAATTCTGTTCCCCTCACACAAAATTTGGAGATCCAGGAATTATTTGCTTCCTCCCAGAACACAATGAACCTTCTCATTGCTGTCTTATGTTCTTGTATAAGCAAGAAATTTTAAGGAAATACACAAATGTGCATGTGTATCCTTGTGGATGTGTCTGAGTGAATCTCAAAGGGGAGAAAACCTTATAGCAAAGGAAGAAAAAATTAGAATTGATTTGGCTTAACAATATTTGGGCAACAGAAGGACTGATCTTAAATGCTTGGATTGCTTTCCAATGTCCAGTATTATTCCTCACTTTTTCTCAAGGGAGAGTGAAAGAATTGCCTATTTTTCTTGAGAGATGGAACCTTGAAAGATAGGTAATGACCATTCTGATGCAAGATCAGAATACCACAAACTCTGAAAGCTTAATATGTAAGTCAAGCAATAATTCCTGGCATGTGGATCTTGAAAAATGGTTGTATTCCCCCATCTTACTAGGACATCTTCCAATGCTAAGGTAAACCTGATGTTCACACAGGTAAGACTCATACAAGAAGAAATGCCATAGGAGACAAAAACAGGAGAAAATGCAACATATCCATCAACAAACATGGGCCAAGCACAAGAAATATACCCAAGCCAGTTCAAATACAGGTAGAGCACTATTGTAAGTCTATTTTTGCATGCCCGTTTAAATTCTGTAAGCCTCCATAAATGCAGTTATCATTACCATTGTTGCCTTATCATTCTCAGTGATTGCTCTCTTTCAGTCAAGTACAAAGGCAGGCTGAATATAAATGTTTTGTCATAAAACTGCTATTCAAACAATAAAAAGGGTTATAATAGTACTAAAAAAATCACCCCCAGGGCTGCAGCACAGACTGGTAGTATGCATATTCAGGCAGCACAAAGCAGTTCTAGTCACATACGTCTACCCATAGGAACCCTTCCACTGAATCTGTGCTTAATATCAGTGTGTTCCCAGAAATGATCCAGATATTACCAGGTAGTCGAGATACAGGGAACATTTTGGAATGTCATTCAATTAGAGGAACACAATTTATTAATACTGTGAATTTGTGTTGAATTCAGCAAATAGCAACAAATTTAGTTAAAGTCTTTAATTTTTAAGAAGAAAAATGCTTCAATTATGTGTTCTGCCTTTATCCAAAACTGTTTTTGTTGGTCCCAGATCTAGCCATGTAGTGCCACCCAGGGGCCAACTGCAACATGCCTCAACACTGCCATCTTGCCAAATAGCCTCAAAAAAGCATTATGCAATACACCCCAGACCGTCTTCTGCACAGGCATGAGTATTCTTTTTTAAATGTCTTAGATGTTATAATACCTCTTTTTTTTTCCCCTTTCTTTTTGTAGCATAGAGACAAGAGAGGTAGGGTCAGGTCAGGCAAGGGAGGGTGAAAGAATATGTAACAAGCCAGGGACCACCAAAACAGACTAATTACTCCCATAGAGTGACCGGATGGATATCTGATCAAGAAGAAAAAACAAAAAAGGAAAAAAAAAAAAAAAAAAAAAAAAAAAGGAAAAAAAAAAAACCCCACAGGTAGAATTTAAAGCAAAAGGTTTATCAGCACCAAAAGCCCACTGCCCTGGGTAAATGTGCTTCCTTGCAACAATAAAGACAAATAAAGTACTAAAAAAGGATAAAGCAGGAGATTACAGACCTAGCTGTGGTTTGATAAATGGCACTCTACTCCTCTCTGCTTATTGTGTACTTCATACCTCGCTCTTGAATATGGAAGAGAATTTTATTAAAGATTTAGCCACGGTGGTGGTGGTGACTGGCTCACAGTAATTTTCCTACAAAGTAGTTTAATCTATCACAGGGCAGACAGTGCACCTTCTTACCATGTATCATATCTGTCTATTGAGTAAGTGCTATCCAAATCCAATTTCTTTTCATTTTTGGAACCTGTGATGCATATTCAAGATACATTTTCTTTTTGTCTGTGGCCTAAATTAGGTGCTTTATAAAGAAAAAATAAAAAAGACCAAAAAAAGTGAAGTAATAAAAAAGACTGGACATTTTCTTTTTTTTTTTCCTGAGATTCACTACAGTGCTAATGATGCAAAACAGTGGGTATGTATGGTTGGCTTTCACCGCACTCACGACACTATCAGTGCACAGCCCCACCTCCAAATCCTGGCCCCAGCTCCTACAGGTGAAACTTATAAAATCCCTGCAATAAAGCCCTAACTTGCTATGATATTTCAAAGTTCATTCGCTACATTTAATTAAAATAATGATCAAAATGTTGTGCTTTTTTTAATTGAGCAATCTGAGGCTGGAAAAGTTGTTGGTTTAGGCAATCAAAAATGGAGTCTAAGTATTTAGAAATTAAGACTTTTTTTCCCCGACAACCAAACCTAAGATAAAGCGTCTAAGAGTTTCTTCATTTTAATTGTAAATTACTCTGTAGGATTCACCAAGAATCTAAGAAATTAAGTACTTCTGATAATTTCTCAGTTCTGACAAGTATTTCCTCCCAGTCTGTGGCTTTTGGTTTGGGGACTGGGGGATTTTTCCATTTCCATACTTCTGTGTGTCTGCTGAGCATGTTTGTCAAACTGAGAGAGAAATTAAAGAGATCTAATCCAAAACTGTTACATCTAAAGACATTTCTTTTGGAAACTACTGTTAGTATAGAATATAGTAGTTCTCCAGATCTGAGCATGAAGCACATCCAAGCATAAAATACACAGGTAGTTCAACACTTCAGGGGCAACTAAAGGTGACAGAGCTGGTCCTTTGTGATTTGTATCCTCTGTGTATTACAGTCTGATTAATTCCCTTTGTTACACCACTATGTAAGATCAGTGTACGTATTTCAAGGTGATAATCAGAACATTAAATCTAATAATATGTTTGAATTTATGCCTGCTACAATATGGGTGATTAACAGATGTTAAATTTACTGTGCTAAGAGAAAATAAACTTACATATATGACTGGATTTTACCTAGAGTAGCTTCCAAAGGGCAGTCTTGGAAATGTGAGTCTTAGCCCAGAACTAGCTTCAAATCTATTCCAGCTTTGGTCCCATGGAAGAATCTTTACAAGTTGTATCAACAAGAATCTTTCTTTCAACTTGATCTTCAACATCTCTGACATATGCAACAGGCTGAAACAGATATCTCTAACATGTTTTTTTGCATTATACCCATGATACCATATTTTTCCCTTGGATTTTCTGCTTCTAATCTCTGTCTTCTTATCACCATATTTTTCTTTCATAATTTGAGCAGCACTATCCTAGTGCCTATCAACATAGTCCCATTCAGGTCTGACACTTCAACAACAGTAGAGTACAAAGAATGGTGTCAATGTACTCAATAGTACTGATTTTCATTAGTCTCTACAAAAAGTGTGCATGACTAAAAATTTCAGTCCATATTTCACCCTAGACAAGGCTACTGAAAAAGCAAGTTAGGTTAGTGTACTCTTAGTTTGTGGAGATCTTACTACTTCCCAGCAATTGTTTCCAAAGTCTCTCCTACCTCTACAGGGACCAGACTTGAAGTCAGAGATTAATTTAAAGAATTGCCAAAATTTTAATTTTATCATGGGATTTTTTCCCAGATTCCATTAAAGATTATATTTTTGTTTATTGAACAATACACATTTAGCATACACTTTGAATGAAAAAGCACAACCTCTCCTCTCTACTATTTCAGTTTTTCCTGTAGTGTTAATGGTACAGAATCTCATTACTGCTTTTGCTCAGACATAAATCATTCTATGTCCTGTTTCTTCCAAGCTGACAGTTAGTCATCTTTGACTGCATTTTCCACTACTGATTCTGTGAAGGGTGTTCTCTGAGGTAGCACTTAGGTAGTGACGTCCTGTGAGAGCCTGAAAATATTGAAATTTAAAAACTTAAAAACTATGCAGTTCCATTCATGTAATTTTTTTTCTCAAAAAGCAGACTTTTCCTGGACTTTTTAACTTTATGAGTGTTAAAATTGTGGTGCTTCCTTTGGTCTGCAAATGCTGCTCTGCCTAACATATTTTATACAGCACTGCAGACCCTCTACTGTACCCACAGCATCCAGGTACTGCCTACACTCTTCTGAGCATCTTCCTGGTCTCACTTAGTAAAATAAAATTTTAAGATTTAAAATCTGGATTAGTCAGCAACCTTCCAAAGTCTTCTGTCCAAGGTCCCAGACCCATTAGGGTCCCAGAGAAAGCACTCAATTAGCTCCCCACGCATGCAATATTTAAGCTTGTCTTTAAATAACTCCCAAACACTTTTAGGCTTACATCTTTGCTTAGAAAAAGCTTAGAAAAAGCATGAGGTTTATATTTATATGGAATTGAACACTCTTTGAATTTCTCTAATACAGCTAGTTTTCTTAGCTGATTTAAGTGAGAACAACTGCAAACATCGTGACTGTCATCCCATCAAAAGAAGTAACACCACCACTTAACGTCTTTATTCTAAGATATCTATTTTTTGCAGTTGCTTACTGAAAGTGCTGTTTAAGCCTTATTCTGGTGTCCTAAATATCTTCAGAGAATTTGTAATGAGTGGAGTTTTAACAAATCTCCTTTTCCATCAAGGATATTTTCTCTATGTGGTATTTTCTGTCATTTTACTCGTGGAATTACATTTTCTTGAGGATCTATGAGTTCAACAGAGGTCTGTGTTTTTGTTATCTTAGATTCAGTCATTCTCAACTAGACACTACTAGGTACTACACACTAATGAAGTACAGTGTGTAGTAGGGCCTTCACAGCTACAGTTTCACACAGACAAGGCTAAAAACATGTGGACAATAGCATAGGCAAGACTACCAAAAAAAGACATTACACAAACACTGTCAGTAAGGATGCTGTCCAGGTTGGCAATTATACAAGAAAATGTGAGCAAAACTAGACTTAAATCTGTGCTTGCATGAAATGTCACAGCAATAAGGAAGGGTGTTCGGCTTCTATGCTGGAAGGAGAGACCTAACTCAAGTATGCCAGTAGCTTGGGGAAGAAGACACTGGACATTTGAAGATACTTTGAACACAAAGAGCAACAAAAGTAAAATAAGAACTAAATAAATTAGATCCTGAATTTCACATTACATGGGACCATGTATTTACAAAAATGAAAAAAGAAACTGAGGAGATAATAAGCCCTTGACTATCTCAGAAACTACGGAAGTTTTGAAACTACAAAGCTACAGAAGTTTTGAAAATCTGTCACTTTGGATATAAGAAAAATATGATCAGACATGAAAGATCTATCAGCCTAGATATATGGAGAAATAACTTGCTGTAGGAACACAATTACAGGAAGTCAGAAACAAGTCAGAAACGCTGATAGAAAGCATGAAGGCAAAAAAATTGCAAGATATCTCTTAGAACTAGATGTGCCTTTATTCACCATCACATTCAGAATTTTACATTCATAGAAACCTGGGACAATATCTGACCAGAAAGAAAAAAAAAAGTTAAGTAGAAAAATCAGAAATCAATAATACACTAAAGAAAAGTCTTATGGTACTTTAGATTAACATGTAAACTGAATGATCAGAATAACTGATTTGGCTACACTGCCATAGCATGAACCTCGATATTGAGTCAGAAACACATTTAACATGCACTTGCTTTGTTGTCAAATGCCTTCTTTGATGAATTATATTAGATTCACTGACATTCCTGAGACAAACTAAAACTATATTTTTCATTTCATAGAGAGGTTGGGCTTCACTGGTTTGAGAAAAACCCTTGCTTCAGCCAGGCTGTGGACTAATCCCTAAGGCCAGATCATTCATTGACAAAAGCAGGAAGTACTGTCCTAGAACATTACTTCAGGCTCACCTCCATATTTTAGCAGACAGACCATACATATCTAAGAATACAGTTTTGCATGCCTTAAGATGACAAAAAACACCTCAAGCATTTACCTATTCACTTAGTTTACCACTTAAAGATTTTGAAACCTAGGCTTCTTTTGGGAGTTTTTCGTTATAGAGTATTTAGAACACCTCTTTCCTCTCTGTTACAAACCACTATGTGCATTTTGGTCCTGACTCAGTTAGAACAGTACATACTCCTCTCATTTCAATAAATGGGTCTAAAGAATAAGTTGCATTACTTCTTACTTGACAGAGGACAGTATGAATTAGAGCAATAAGAAACTATATTCCAGTAAGAAAGTAAGATTCAGGGGAAGGAATTGAGGGAATCTCAATATTACCATCAGCAATCAAAAATCATATAAATTTGTTATTTTAATACAATCCAAAATTAACTATTAAACATTAGGTCAAAATTCAGATGAAACTTTAAAAGATCCAATTGTACTGAAATATGTACATATGGATGTCATTTCAATAAAGAGCCAGGTTTTTGTCATGGCATACATCTGTAATACAATCATTACTGACATATTACAACCTCAAACAAGATAAAACTGATTTGACTGTTTCATAAATTATTTACAGGCAATAGACCAAACTCTGTAGTTCTCCCAAACTGAAGCAGTTTGCTTGAAATATAAGTAGCAGCATAGACATGGACACTGAGAAACTGACCAAGGAGAATTCTTCTTATAGGTAAAAATTATCTTTTTTAGGAGTTGGAATAATAGGAATACATGTAAATGGCTGTTCAATTTGTACTGATTTTCCTACGTAAGGCAAAAATATTCTCTGTCAGAAATCTAACTTTGCTGAAAGGATCAATGGGTATAGCAGATATATCTGGAAAACTGGCTTCACACTCTCCTTTCCCTTCTCAGCTACCACTGTCAAGATTTATATCCTTTCAAGTCCAAAGCAAGCACTTACTTCTTTAGCCCCCTCTACAGTATTTGGTTCTTAGACTGGACCAGCAACACCAAGTAAGACAAGCAAGACCTTCAGCGTGTGACAGCTGAGCTGAGAGTGCTGCCTTGGGGTGGGGAGGGGCCACAGTGCTCTCCAACCTGGATACCTCAAACTTTCAGTGGATGTTTGGAGTGCTTAGTAACCAAAGGTTCAAAATAATTAAAGAAACAAAAAATAGTCATTAAACAACACACACAGCCTTCACACTGAGATGATACTCAAATATTAAGTATAATATACATACTTGGTCCCTTTATGTTTGGCACACATGTTGGACTCTTCACCATTTGAGTAAGAACTTGGAAGAAATTTTAAAACATAAATATGTTGATGTTTCTTATTCTTACAAGATTTTTTCTGAGATTTTTTACATGCTTTTTTCCCCTACAAAGAGAACACCACTCATTTGCACAACAAGTAGGTTCAGCTGTTACTGTTATATATGGTATATACCAAGTAAACAAAAACAGTCAAAAAATTTTATTCTTGTTGAAAAAACTAATAAAATCTAGGAGATAGTCAGAGATGCAGGAAGTTTCCTTCGTCCTCGTTGAGTTCATTAAGAAAGTGAATAAGGAAATTACCTCTTCCAACTATGTATGCAATATCAGCTTTATCTAGAAACAGCATGGTTTCATTAGTATCTGTCACAACACTAGCATTATATAAGAAATTGCTTTAAGCCAATATCCCAGGTACAGCAGTCCTAAACGCTGGGAAAGGCCAGATATAAGCTATGCAGCACAGAGTATCTTTGCATCTTATGAATGATGGTTTACTGCTGGAAAATTTTACTCTTTTTTCTTAGTCTCATCTATATATACTTTTTCATATAACCCATGGCTAACATTATGTTTTTCTAAGCTAAATTACTGAAGACATAATGATATTCAGAAAGTAAAAAAAAAAAAAATTTAAAAATCACTGAATTATATTATTGCTCAATATAAATATTTGCCCAGAAGTGTTTCTCTAATCAATATTTAAAGTGAGTCAAAGGAAGTTTAATAGCTAAATCTTGCTCTCATTATATGTCATCATCCTTTATCTGATATCTTCTGAAGCTATAGACCCCTCAGAGGTTGGGAGAAAGCAAACAATTAATTTCACAAAATTTTCATAAGAAAAAACTACTTATTTGAAAAATATGACTAAACTGGATTAACATTTTCATGCATTCAAGAGGACACTAACATAATGCAATAAGTTCTTTAATAATGAAATATGCTTTGATCCTATTATATGTTTCAGAAATAATTATATCCTGTCAAAGCACAAAAGAAAATGAAAATACATTTGGTTCACAAACAAAAATCATTGTAAATCATGAGCAATATATGGATATCTATTAGGACAAAGACTGTACTCAGGAATTGTGTGTGTATTTGTGTGCCCATGTGCTCATGCACGTATTGTTGTGGTGCCCACTAGGCACGACTCCTGATCTGGTGTCTGCTATTTCTGCCCATATGCCATTGTGACAGCCCTGTGCTGAAATCCAAATTAAATCTGTATTTGCACTATAATTTTCAGTGTACCAATGAATAAAACATTGCTGTTTTCTTTCTGTTATGAAGATATCTTCTATTTTGTGAAGTGTTACTCAACCCTCCCATACAAATGTGATATCAAACCTTTTTGCAGCATAAGTCACTGATGAGAACCAGCATTAAAGAATGAGATGACAGACACTTAAAGTACTAAATAATTTACTAATGGCATGTTTGTCTCTTACAATGTCAGTTCTGACCTGAGAAACCAAAGCAGTAGGTGCTGCCCCAGACACTGACCCAAAGAAAGGTGTCTGCCCAAAATATCTTACTTTGAAAGCACAAGAGCAACAGCAATTCCACTACTGAGGGACAGAGAGGAATGCCACGGAAAATAATACTATCACTGGAATTGTCAGTAGTCTCTAAATACTGGTTGGATTTATTAATTACAAATTATACTGTGAATGTGCTATTTTTAGGCTCAAAAAATGAAAGTTGCCTAGGGAAATGAATACCTAATTTCTGCAGGAGCTCTGTATCAAAATCAAGTTTTCTAGGTAATTTTGCATACATCAGGTGAATTTCTAGGTAAAACAGAAGTATTTTTGAATATGAGTTTGATTCACATCACTCATTAGTAGATTAAGTGATTTTAATGTGGGGTTTTTTTTAATTCAGTGCAAAAAAATTTATCTGCATTACTTCTTCAAAATCTAAACATCATTTTAAAAAAATGTTTAGCACTAGTTATTTCTAGATAATGCTATATTTTCTATATAAATCTTGATCTGCTGTGGCAAAATATCAAAGATGGTACAGAACCTCTCATATCAGCAAAAATCAAATGAGCATTTTTAGTCTCAATGGCCTTTTATTGTGAAGCTGGGAAAATGCATTGCCACACAGGTACAGTTTCTCCACTGCTTCCCCTGCTATCATACTGGTGCTTTGGATGACTACAAGAGTCGTGACAAGCTTAGCAAAAAGATGATACAATCAAGAGTCAGGAAAACAAAATAATTAGAAAAATATTATGTAAACTAAAACTGAATGCAACAAAAGCCATTATGCATCACCAATAAAAAGAATTTAATTAATATGTTCTTAGCATTGATTAATTATAGCAAGTGTGGAAAACATTTTAAGAAAATCTTTCAAGTATCTTAAAATAAATAATCTTAGAGAAGTAAGGTGGTGTAGAAGTGATGCTACTAGACTGGAAACCTGGAAGGACAGCTGTTGACTGCTATTCATATTTTCATTATGTTAAAACAAATCTCATCTTGTGTTTCTTAGTGCATGTAGCAGGTTTTACCCATGTTTTAGCAAAACAATCCATTAATTCACTCTTACCTATAACATGCTTTTAGATGTTCCCAATAAATATGCTTCAAAAACCTGGATTCAATACACTACTAGACTGCAGTGTCCTACATTGTATAACAGCCATCTACTTTACGGCCAACTTTGACCTCACTGTTTCATTTTCCATTGCCTCAATTCTTCCCTGGCAATGGAAGAAATACTTGCTTTCTCTCTACTTCTTATACGTGTTGCAAAGATACAGATATAATGGCATCATTCAGCCAGAGCTTTAGCTTTGTTAAAGTGGATCCCTGTTCTGTTTTGGACTCCAGATAAAAGTGAGAAAAATCAATACTGAGCTTAAGTACCACTGAAGAAGCATTCCCAACCTCTTCAAGCTACCACCACCTAAAACTAATTAAATCTGCATATCACAAATATTACTTATGTTAAACTTTTATTCACCTTGGCTTTTGCTGATATTTTCCAGTCTGACCACAGTTTTCAAACACCAAAATAATTTCAGCTGTCTAAATTTAGAATACAAGGCACAAGGAATAAGAAAATAACTCTTTTTGCAATGTAAGGAAGGATTACATGCTATACAGCCATAAAAAATGTACTAATAATGCCAAGAACAAAGGTGGGAGAAGAAAGGTAAACTTAAATTTTTAGTACTGTTGTTAAATTTGGTTTCCAGAATCTAAGTTAGAACCAACTGACCCCAGTAGTGAAAGAAGTATGTGGGACAAGCCAGAAAGAAACTGCAAGTAGCAGGATGGCAAAAAGGTGTCTGGCCTCAAACTATTAATTAGCAACTAGCAAAGCTGTACCACATATTCAGTGCTCCAGCATTCCTCCTCCAGAGGTTGCTGCTAGCCTGCCTCATTATCATCTGGATGGAAAACAACACTCTTTCCTGGGAGTTCGCTGCAACAGTCTTATTGATTAAGTTCCCACAGTGTTAAATCATTCTGTAGCTTTCACTCCATTCTCCTCATCTTCCCACCCCTGAATAATAACAGCTTTGGTGGATTTATGGGGGTGGTGCAGTAGATGAGGAGCATTTGATAAACATGATAGCATAATATAGTTTCTATTTCTGCAATGCCCTTAGCTTCAGAACATTTCACATGCCAAGACAGTATTTAAAAAAAACAAAAATAAACTATTCTGACTTTGTTCTTGCTTGTATACTGTTTCTGCTACTTCTGAATCTCTGACAAACACCCAAATGTGTTCTTTCCTGGATGCAGTGAATTTGAAATAACAGGGAAAAAAGAACCAGTAAGGCCATTATTGCTCCCTTTTCATCATATTTCAGGTTGGAGCAAACCAACAATTTCTAAGTATACTTCATATCATTTTTTTCAGTGGCATACATCTGAGGCATGCAAATCTATGTAACACAATTTTTTTAAAAAAGTAAGAATAAAACTTTAATTTCTACTAGAAATAAAACTGAATTTCCTCTCATTGTGATAGAACCTATCCAGAATCATGGATCCTTACATTTTAGGAACAATAAAAGCTTAAGTTTAAGATTATTCTAGGCTTGGCTCTGATTTTGGACCTGAAAATAACTGGACATTTTTTTGGAATGGGTCAGACACTAAGGACACACTATGGGTTAAGTTTCCTTAGAGGATCTAGAGTAGATAGAACTTTTCCAAATGGGCCCTGACCTATCTTGAGGGGAAGTGGGCTGACAAGCAAGTCTAAAGAGATATTCTGAAATTGTAAAACTTACTATTATTATTATTATTATTATTATTCAGAAAAAAATAGAACGTGACTGAAACCATCACTTAAGAAAACATCAAGATAAATGAATGTTAAAAAGGAGGAAAGAAGAAAATGGTGCTGGAACAGCTTTTTGGCAACATGACCAAGTCATAAATTTCAGTCGGTAGGGATTTTCAGGTGAAAACATAGTATTTCACATTGAGAAAAAAACCCAAGCAAAACCAACAAAACAAACATCCCCAAACACCATACGGAAAACCCTAAAACAAAACAATACAAAACAACCCATCCCATAATGTGTCACAATACCCAATCAGTATTGCATTTCAAAAATCTACAAAAGGAATTCTTATGCATAGAAAAGTTTTCTTCAATGAAACATTAACAAGATTTTATTATTAACTCAAACTGCAAATGGACCATTTTGAATTCAAATCTGCATTTGTGAAGCACAGATTTCACAAATTGTTGCATGGAGATGCAGGAGAGTTCAAGGTTTTTACTATCTATTTCATACTAGTGATCATTAAGGTAACAACCTCACTGATTGGCTTTTAATCTTTCCATGGTTGCATGTTGTATGATTTCTACTACCTTACTGCCAGCAGCAAGTAGATTGACTCCCTCCAGACAAACAGCACATCATCCTTTCTATTTCTAACAACGCTTTTTAGTCACGAATGTGCCTCTCAGGCATGCTCAGCAGAGGGAGGCCAGTGCCTGATGCTGCTCATCCCACGGACTCAGTCCTGCTGTGCTGGGTGTTGGGAGCAGCCCTCAGAACCTGAGCCTGCAGCCAGGGCACTGTTCTTTCCTTCTGTAACCAAAGGGATATTTTTATTTTCTCCATTTATTCTGCCTGGATATATATATATAATTCATTACTGAGAGAAAAAGTATTCACAGGAAAAGAGGAAGGAAAATTGCTGATACTCTAAGTTACCAGACATTTGGATTCAACAAGTGAAGGATAGCACTGCAGGAAAGAAATTAAATATATACTCCAAAATGATTTTAGTATGAGATCTGTGCTTTGTTCACCACCACCCTCCTTGTATTGTACCCACTTCATTAGCTGTTAATTTTTAACCAGAATCTATATATATTTACACCTTGTTTCCTTCTTGGCATTGTTAGTCAGAAAAATATTTTCTTTCCCATCTTTACAGAAAATTTTAACTTATTCCACAAAATTCCCACTGATTTCAGTCCAAATGCTCACAGAGTAAATTACTATACAGAACTAGTGAAACAGAACTTTTTACATTAGCTTATGCATTTAGCTTTAAAAGGAAAATAAAATTAAACAGAGGTATATTCTGTACTTCTTAGTACTAAACATATATTCCTCCAGCATTTACAAAAATTAGATTAAATTCATTCACTGGAAATATTTTAAGTCATTTTGGTACCAAAACATATTCACACTCAGTTCTTTATTTTATGAAGTAATATTACTGGGAAGATGGTTATCAAAACTACAGCTATACCAGTGATTAAATATTTTCTTAATGAGTATGTCTTTTCTTACTCCTAAAAGTGCTCTTACACAAGCAGGGTCTATGGACCAGAATCTGTGATTCAGTACAGATTTGTTCTGGGACTGGTAACAAGATTCAGCAGAAAAGTTCTATAACCCAAGCTGGAGGTTTCAGCTGAACATAATTACAACCTTTAGTAAAAGATAAAATTTACCAGGAGACCATCCAGTAATTAAGACATGAAAAAAGGCTATAAGGAAAAGATACAGTTTCCAGAATTCTATTCTAAGAATAAATATAAAACTGAAATGTTTCTTTTACTCTGCAGAACTGAACATCATATCTGACATTTTAAAATACATTACATTTTCTCAAATAACATTCTCCTATTTCTCAAACAAAACAGGAAACATAGAAACTAATTTTCAAACAAACTGATATTCATCCCATGAAAATTATGCCATCCAAATGTTAAATATTTAGTATAAGTTTCCAAGATCTACTGAGAAGGCAGCAAAGAGAAACATGGCAGTGTTGAAAGAGCCCACTCTACAGTTTGCACACCTTTGGGATATTACTGATCTGTTACCATTAATCCATTTTCACCTTCACTCTTTGTCTTCTGGAGAAGTTACATATGAAAAGACTTTTTTTTTGGGCTGTTTTACTTTTTTTTTTTGTTCATGTTCTTAATTTAAATTTTGATCAGCTTTTCCTTTGGAGTTGGTGAGATGGGCTGCCCTCTGAAGATGCCTCTTTCACTCAATTGCTTGCCTGCATGGCTTAGTTAAAATGTTTAAATTTGGGTAAGCCACTAAATTGTAGCTAATCTGACTCACTGACAGGTGCAATAGTTTGTTTATTTTCTCTTTAAATCATCAAATACATCAAATTATCAATATGCAATGCTGGGTTAAGTAAATGCCAAAAGAAACAGTTAAGAAACTGTTATTGGCCACATATCACAATATTTTTAGAAATAATTTTCAGGAAGTTGAGCTAACAATACAGAGAGGTCTATAAGATGATAAACAATGGGTTGAGTGAAACTCAACTACTTGGCTGAAGGGCTGCAGTCTGCAAAATGTACAGTTATACAAATATAGTAATTTATGTGGTCTAATTCAACAAAAGAGGTAATTGAAGCAAAACCCCAAAATTTTCTTTGAAAAGCAATACTACAGGAAATTATAAATATCTATTTCAGTATAATTTAATTTCTTCATGTATTGTTTTGTCACTAACAAAATTTTCATATACCACAAAATGGAAGCAAGGAATAGTATCTCTGCATGCAAAATTTCAGTGAGACCACTCTTGTAATACTTGCATTGCAATGAACGTGTGAAGTACAAAACTTAGAAGAAAACTATATAAGTGATGCAAGATACTAAAAAAAAGCAAAAATTTGGGACCAAAGGTGCTTCAACTAGCTTATCAAAGGGAAGGTCAAAAGTGTGGGCATTTGCAAATGGAAAAAATACATCCAAGAAATAGCTTAAAATATACTTCATAAAAATTTTGAGGGATGCTATTTCATCTATATGGAGTGGAAATAAGTTCTTCAAGAGCAATCAGGCAAGCCAGAGTTGAAAATTTAAGGAATAGAAAAATCATCTTTAGTGTGGGAATCAGCCCAAATGTGGGAATCTAAAACTTCAACCAAGTTGAGTTTCTCTTTAAAGTTAACAGAAAGAACAAAGCAGCTTCAGAGGACAATTCATCTCATCCTAAATACAACCCTGAAATTTCATGGAATACATCTGGTCATACCTGTTTCTCTCCTCAGTAGAACAGGGGCAAAAATAACTAGCTCAGACTGAGACATCTATGTTTTTTACATCCAAAGTTAGGTGAGGTGTATCCCAGCATGTGTTGCTTTTTAGAGCCAGACTGTCTTCAGGAGTAGCACTGTTATCACCAGAAAACTGATAATCTGTATTTTTCTTTCTCTTGGAGAGGAACCCTTATCCCTTTTGCCTGAGAATGAGTGTAGAGGAGAAAGAAAGAGAGAAGTAGCTTAGGGCAGTAGTGCATAATCACTAGATTTCTCATTTCAGCTTTCAACTTGAAATTACAGATCTAACTTCCATTTGTGACTGCTATGACTGTACTGAGATTAGCATTTACCATACCACTTTCTACAGCTGGTATCAGTGAAAATATTTATGCACACAGTGAGAGAAGACAGGTATCTGCCAAAACCTGTGGGTGCCACTAAAAACATTTCTTTCAAATCTGTGGTTTTTTACAGTGCACAGCACAATAGTATTCTGCTTACAGTTGGAAATATCAGGCACTTCCATAATACAAAAAAAATTAAGTAAAAATAATTTTTGCCGTGTAGCAGTAACTGTCCATAGCCCAAATTAAGCACTATAAATACAACAGAACATCAGTTATGCCACCTCAGCAGTGTGAGAGATCTAGACTTTCTAATGAAGCCCCCCTGTAAGAGACATATCTGCAAAGTCTAGTCTTAACTTTAAGCTCCCTTTAGATTTTCAATAAACAGAGTGCACATGAAAATAAAATTGAATAAAATAAAATACAAACATGTAGAGCTCCCTTAGGCCAAGCTTACAGATAGTAAACCAGTACAGAGTTTCAAACACTGATGGTAACCATCATTCTTAGGTACAATATTTGCTCGGAGATTATGGGGTGCTACCAGAGCGAGACAACTGAAAACCAGATGGATTGTGAAGACTGTGCCAGGTCTTCTCAATAGAAATTTCTGAATGAGCTGTTCCTTCTCAAAAATATTTGGCAGACAGTACTTAGGGGGTTTTTAATTGCCGCTGCTACAAACCATAGAAAGGTTTTCTGAAGGCGACGGAATGCTGACCTCACTGAAGAAAGACCAGTTTTACCTTAGTTAATGAATAATAGTTGCCATTTTCTGTAATTGTTCCCCCCCTTTACTGTCACAAATGGTCTTACAATAACAATCATAGTGCATAATCTGATGCAAGTGCTCTTAAAGAAATTTCTAGTAAAGGACTGCAGCCTCTGTGGGAGGTAACTGTCAGAATTATCTTAAACCACTACCTGTCTTCCACTACAATAGAAAAGGCCTTTAATCGAAATAATCCTTTTTCAAATGAGCAACTTTTTTTCCTCTCTGCAATTCACTCATCTTAAAAAAAGCACTATAGCTTTTGTGCATAACTTAATTCATTCTTCAAGACAAGTACAAAATTTGTCACTGACATTTAGCGCCAGCCGTAGGCAATGGATAAAATGAACTAGTTAGCAATTTAACCTGTAAAAAAACAGAGTGGGATGAACAATTTTCTGCCATCAAAGCAAATGGCTAACATTTAGCAAGATTTTATTTTTATTTTTCAGCCCAGCCCATCCTCAAGAAGAAAGAAGTCAGGCTAACATTTTTTCTGGGTCCTAAATCTTCCTCTCAGCCTATTTCTTTAATGGTTTAAAGTAAATGACTATCCAGAGGATAATTAGGCAGTGTGCTGTCGCATCGTGTCAGGTCACAGCTGGATTTAGTCAGCATTAACCTTTGGGGAGAATTGGAATATCAGTATCATTTAAAATTAAAGACGTGTAAGCAGGCATTTCTGGAGATGTTAGAAAAGTAATTGTCTGTAAATTGTTTGACCTTGAGATTTAATTGCATGCACAACACACATTCTAGCAAGAACCCTGGACTGTGTTCATTCTCTTTCACCTCCGTACCTCTCACTTTGCAGAACCCATTAAGCTACCTGTGGATTTTTCCGTAAAATATTAAAGATTCTTTTATATCAAGAACAAAAGCTTTTAACCAAGAGCTCTTACAAACATAACTGTTAAACAGCTGTAGTATAGTCCTCACCTATTTGAATTTCAGTCTTTTTATAAACTTAGAAATGTTTATATATACATAGAAAATACTCCTGTTAAACAGCTATGCTTAATTTTTATTCAGTTTTTTTTTTTTTTTTTACTAACAAGTTTGCATATTATGCCTTACTCCCTTTTTTCCCTAATGAGACAGCTTATGCTTTCAAAGTCCCTCAAGCTAAGCAAATCTCTCCACTGCTTCCACTGTTAATAATGAAACTTCATAATTATACAAATCCAAGGTGGCCAATCAGCTTCTCGGGCTGAGCCTTCGGGTACCTCATGCATTATTTATGTGGCACTCAGGCCTGTGAACTCACTTTCTTATATTAGAAGCCTAATTAATATTTAATCACATGTAGAGAGGGCACACAAAGCTGTGTTAGTCCCCAAAAGAAGTGCAAGTAAAGCTGTACACAGGTGCTCCTTTGCTTGTAGGCGTGTGCATGTGCATGCTGCAGTATGCACACGCAGACACACGCACTGATTAGAAACACAGATCAGGAATGATGCAAATTTTTGAAGATGCTAACATAAGCCAAAAAAAGACAAATATAGTTTTGATCCTGACAGCAAAAAAGCTTTCTCAGGTGATGCTGAAAATGAGGCTCTCCAGGAAGAATTCAGCATATGAAAACCATGCCAAGGAGAACCTTTTAGGTTTCTTGGCTCTTTTGTTTCTTTTTCTTCCTACATACCTACAGACATGCCCTATATATTCCTGGGGACAAACTCTCGATTCACACTGGCACTGTGTCATCTACTGCAAAGCAGTGGTTACCACAGTCCATGAGAAAAAGTAGTAATATCTGCAAGTACACTGCCATTATGCGTTCATGTCATAGTCTCCTCTTCCCTGGCACTGAAAGGCTGGATAACCCCAGCTGTTATCTTGCATAGCAAAGTTCTTGAAAAAGCCTTATTGAGAATGATGGTGATGATGATGATGATGATTTAAGGTGTAGAAGATGACATTTATTACTGGATTTTTTATCTAGAAAACTTCCATGTCTGTTGATGCTGAAATATTTTCATCCTTACCTATTACTGCACTTCTACCTACAAAATCCTTATTTGCCTGTTGCTTCCTTTTTGTCTATATACAGACTCTGACAGGTCACACTACATTAGGAAACCTTTTTGTTTGGAAGGAAGAACAATCCACATATAGAAAACTCTCTGAGTACACAAGTCAAAGGAGTAACAAAAATATCTTATCATTGTAAATTCCTCTTAGCTTAATGCAGTTTAATATTAAACAAAATATTACATCACACTTATACTATTATTTCAATCAACATTTCCAGAGACGCATTAACTTTTCTAAGCTCAATACCAATACCAAATTTTTTCCTCTCAACACCGCTGCAATGTCTCCTCACCACTGCCCAAACTTCCTCTTTAAAATTGCTTTGATTTGTATTTTCACTAGCATTGTCTCCCCATAAACAGCAGCAAACAGGACTTATGAACTTTATTCTCCATCATTTGCTATTAAAGCAATAATGTGTCCTTGAAATTAATTGATCTTACCAATATACAGAATGGCTGTGATAATCAGAGCTGGAAAAACCCAATAAACTTTGGTTTGCTGGAAGAACAAGAGAATTAGGAAGAAGGAGTGAGAACTCCGGGTGAGGAGACTGGTGAGGCCACACACGGAGTGCTGCAGTTCTGGGCTCCTCAGTACAAGAGAGATGTAGAGCTACTGGTCAGCCTGCAGTGATGGGCCACTAAGATGATGATGGGACTGGGTATTTCTCCTACAAGGAAAGACTGAAAGAGCTTGGACTGTTTAGCCTGGATGAGAGAAGGCTCAGGGGGAATATGTGAAGTGAGGAAATGGTAAAGAGGGGATCAGGCTCTTTTCAGTGGTGCCCCACGATGGGACAAGAAGCAGGACAGACATCCTGAACTGAAATGAAACACACACATCCTGAATCACCAAGAAACACTCTTTTCACTGTGAGAGTGACCAAGCACTGGCACAGGCCACCCAGACTGGCTGTAGAATCTCTGTTCTTGGAGATATTCAATATCTTCCCAGGCAACTGAGCCTACGTGGCCCTGCTTGAGTGGAGGGGTTGGACCAGATGACCTCCAGGGATTCCTTCCAACTTCAATCATGCACTAATCATGCAAATTTTGTAGAAACTAAAAAAAAAAAACCAAAAAAAACCAAAAAACAAAAACAGCAAACAAGAAACCAAAACAAAACAAAACTCCACCAAAAACCCCACCAAAAAACCAAAAACTAAAACAAAAAAAAATTTTGTAAAATTTCTGTCTAATAATTGGTATTTTCTTTTTTTCTGCTTTATTTTTTTTTATAATTTCCGAAGACATTTACACGTTAAAAGATTAATTTCTGTTTTGCTGGGATATTTGATTTTGAAGAAAACACTGTGCAAATTTTCTTTACCATACTGTATGCAGTGTGCTACACAAATAATAAGTATTGTGATGGTTAAACAATTAAGTGATGTACAAAATCATTGCAATGACCGTTCAAATGAGGCAATCCTTTCTTCTCCTCCTAGTCTCACTTCTCTCTTAAAATCAGTGTTGCACAGCTTAAACTTGTCATTACATCAACTTACAAAGTAAAGCAGCCTATCAATGCAGCCCCAAAACTAAGCTGGATCTCAGTAGTGCAATTTTGTCTCTGGAAAGAACTTAAAAGGTGCAGAAAACTGTGTAACTTCAAATGCCTGATATCAAAATTCTTAAAATCAAACTGTTCTTAAGAAACCATGTACTTTCCAGAGTAAAATAGAAATAAATAATGTGGCCCTCCATGTAGTCCATACATACATAGAATCCATGTAACATATGCACACACAATGTATTGACATCAGTTTGCTAAACACCTCTGGCAATAATCAAAAAAACAGACATTCATATATTAGCTTACTAATAAGTTTTAAATTAAACCAAAACCAGATTTATCTTTCTTGCCTTTTTTTTTCTCCTTTCAGGGGAAAAAATAGTGAGGCATAAAATGTAAGACAGAAACCCAGTACTAAGCATCTGGAAAATTAATAGAGTTTTGCAACCACTTTCCAGTGCTACAGTCCCAGAGGTATATGAACTGAGAAGAAACATTTGTTGTAGTTCCAGGGAGAGTTGGAAATTTCATAATTTTATTTAAGATATTTTCATTCAAAAAAATAAAACCCTGGCAACCATGTTTATACTATTTCCTTACAATGACTGGTATCCAGAATCCGAAATTAATATATATAATGGGACATGTTCCTTCATTAGCAAGACCTGGCTGAATCACAGTAACTTTAGCTTTTTCATTCATCTTGCTTTTGCAGTGTAGTTACTATTTTAACACCAGATCAGGTAAGATTAAGGACAGACAGAAAACAGAGGTAAGAAAAGTATTTTTACTTTTTTTCAAAAGTCATCAAAAAGTGGGTTGTTTTGGCAGGAATGTGAAAATATATTTTCTAATATATTCCCACATTGTGGTTGTTTGCTAAATGTACCACTACGTCAGGAACTTCAAAGCTTAACCTTGACCTAAGACCTGTCTACTAAACAGGACAATAGAGAGGAAAAAATTTTAAAAATTAATCTAATATTATATTCCAGTTTCAATATAGGATTGTTCTATTAACTGTATTCTCTAATGGTCTGGTCAGCCTACCATTAAATTATTCAAATAAAGATGAGGGACCTGATTCTCAGCCGGCATGTATCAGTATAGTATCATTGATTTAAATAGGGCTATACCAATTTACATCTCCTGTGAATCATGCCCATCATTTCAATCAGAACGATTAAATGATTACTTTCCTTGTATATTAGCATAAATTGGTAATAACTAATGAGTGCTCATAATTCTCTGCCTTTTTGTAAGCCCTTCTCAAGCACAGGAGCATTCACCTGGTAGAAGGGTGAATACATTAACAGTTACCACATACACAACTGAATAGTGATGCACAGCACAGACAAAACCATGGGAAAGATGTACACTCCTTCTGAATCTACAGCTCACAATGGTCAAAATATTCTAGAAAATTTTCAGCTGAGATTACAAGAACAGATGCTGCCACTCTACACTTGTACCAAATAATAATGGTGCAATAACTGGCTGAACAGGGTATTAATTTTACGATATAGATAGACTAATGTGACTTTCTTTGAAAGCAAACATGACTCCAGAAGCAGAATATTTGAGGAAAGTATCATTTCTTTTAACAAAAATAGGATGAATTAGTAATTGCCATGCTAAAGAAAACATCAGCTATAACATTTAGGCTAGATATTAGGAAAAGCTTTTTCACCCAGAGGGCACTTAAGCACTGCAATGATCTCCAGGGAAGTGGTCACAGCATCAAGTGTTTTGACAATGCTCTCAGGCACATGATGTGACTCTTGGGACTGTCCTGTGCAGGGTCAGAAGTTGGACTTAGATGATCCTTGTGTGTCCCAGCTTGGGATATTCTATGATTCTATGATCACGTATGTAAACAAGTGAAAAACAATGAAAGCTCATTCTGTAATATGTCTTAAAAACCTTGATAGTCTTTTCAAATCATCACATATTCATCAGCTGTGTTAACAAACAGCACCACCCAGGTTGTGCTTTTCCCCAGTCATTACTATTTTAGACTTCAGTGTGAAGTCTTAAAGTGAGGGATTGTTCCTCACTTTGCCAAAAGTGGAACAAGAAGACTTTCTGGACACTTCAGTAGCTTCACAGGATGGCAGAGAGAAGAGGAACAGAAGAATCTCTCACAATTCCAGAATCCTCCTCCTTCTAAACAAATTCTAGATTTTCTTGCACAAGTCCAAGGCAAAGGAATTAACTATACTGATAATCAAAACCCATAACAAACATCTTTTTTTTTCCCATTTAAAAAGCTTGGTAGATCAACCACACATGGAGAAAATAAATTTTAAAGTAGTAATCTAAATGTAAGATATTCTTTCTATATAAATAAAAGTAGTAGAGTAGGGGGGTAATGAGGACAAATGCCCATTCCATAACTACTCTGAGAAAATACAATCCAATAAATGTGTGCTGTAAAACTTGAAAGTGAAATAACCAATTCAAAAAAATTGCCCATAGAGGTAGGTCATGTAAACTAACAGCATTCTTGAATGGGATCTATTAAACCCATATCCAGCTCAGCAAGAAGCATTTCCATAGTTTCCTTAGATTTTGTGTATTTTGACTTTTAAAGGTACAATAATATTGACGGGATATATCATAAAATAAAAGTAATAAATACACTGAGAAACATTATGTTATATCTGCTCTGCTTAGAGCTTGCAAAATATCCAGGGAAGCTTAATAAGGAAAATACACTTTGGGAAACAGAAATGATAATGAAACCACTAAAAACTTCTCTGGGCTGGAAAAGGAAATTTAAAAAAAAAGAAAAGAATCAAAGAGAAAGGACAATTAAAAAAAAAAGAAGATAAGAAAGAAAAATAGGGAGAAAAATACAAAACTAACCTTGCTTACAGTCAAAATGTCATTCAGCATTCTTGCTTTCATTTCTAGAAAATATCTGTATTAAACCCATTTTTATTAAAAGTGGGGTTTGCTGCCCAGCTTGACTTTACCTTCTGAATACATATATATATACAGACATACAATCAATTTTTGACTCATGATCAGAATAATTCATTTCAAATCTTCATTTTTTTAAATCCAAGACTTGCTTGAAGTTTCTGTACAAGTTTAGGAATATCAAGACCTTGAACTTCACTGCAGGTTTTTCCAGTGTTTCAAGAACAAATTCTTAGATATAATACTCAAATACCATGTATCTTTTATATGATACTTTCCAGAGTTTTGCTGATGAAAAATAAATACCCAATATATCTAGGAAACTTTGCTGAAAATTAAATTTGTAACATACCTGCATTTATACACTTAGATAAGTATATACAGGTTGTGTGTGTCCAAACACACACACTCATGGATGCATTACACTTACGTGTGTGTGTATATATAAATATATACATATATACATATATATATATATATTTATATGCACACATATGTGTGTATATATTTACCAAAGTCTTGAAAAATGGTTCAGCATTTAAAGAGTGGGCTTTAAGCAAAGACTTTTAGACTTGTGTACAGTCTACATTACAACAGCAATAAAAACAAAGAAATCTGGTTTACTCAAATTTCAACAGTGTGAAAGAATACTAATATACATTTGATTCTAATGTATACCTCTGATATATTTAATATCTGCTGTCTTCTCTAATCTTTACTAAGGGTATTGCTATCACCTAGAAATGCAAAACTTACAACCAAAGTAAGCATGCCTTTGCAAAATATTTTGATTATGTTTGAACTGATGAGACTCTCCTACATGCTGGGGGTATCTTCACAGTTTCTAATGAGTGTTTTGATTTACAGAAACTTTAAGTCAGTGGTTTTGAGTTTAAGAGAAATCATAACAGTAAGTTTTAAGAAACCTCTTCACCACACTGTTTTCATTGGTAAGTTAGAGCTGGTACAGAATGTGAAATGAAATACTATTGCAACCAATGTCAAACGTTTACCATTTTGGATTTCATACACTAAGTGCTATTCAAGAGTGTATTCCAGTGTGATACCTAATTGGTAGCCTTTTTCACACTTGAAATTTTCCTACTCTGTTGCCAAGCATCCGCATATTAATAAGTAACACCATTTAATGAGAGAAAAAAAATCCAGCGCAACACACTTAACTCACTGCCTTTATCCACTGTATCATAGTAAAAGTGAACTCTGATGCCAAAGGGAAGTTAGGCCTTTAAACCGCAACTCTAAATTGCAGCTAACATGCTGAAGCAAGGATGTCACAGTTACACATAATTACCATTTCTACAGGAGTCTGTTTCCTGTGGTGACAGTAGCATATTTAAAAGATAGCATTTTCTGTCTTTGATGTCACTTTTCTCATACAAAACTGTTTTTTCACCAAGAGCCCTATTCAGTAGCCCAGACTTATCCAGTAAAGCACTTAAGGATATGTCTAGATCCCATTTAACTTAGGTACATAATTAGGATTTTTTTTTTCTGAAAAAGGATTGAACTCAAGTATGTGTTTCAAATGCTTTGTCATATGGGAACCTAAAATAGAAGCCAAACTCCTAACTGCAATACTAATACTCCTGACTACCTAGGAATTTCAGTCACAACAAATTTTATCATGTTTTACAGGTTTATTTTTCAAATAATATTTTAGTATCATCTTGTCTTACCACATAGCACATGCTGTAAGCTTATTAGAAGCCAACAAAAAGTTTGAAAAAATATTAAGCTTAGTAATATTTGAATCTTTAATACTTTACCGGTGCTCCTCATGGCTTAAAGACCATAAGCTTTAAATACCACAGAAGATTTTTTTTTCCACATATGAAATAAGAATGCTTAGAAAGGTATCTGCTTATAGAACAGGTTGTAAAATGAAAATACACAGGAGGAAAACCCTTCCTAGGTCTCCCACATTTCTCTCTCCATCTTTTGCTTTTTCTTATTCATAATCACTGTAATAAAAAAAGTGTTTTCCTAGATAAATATTACAGAACAAAAAATACAGTGTGTCACTCCCTCTGTTATACTACCAAATATCTTCCCATCAACCTAGCTATAAATAGTGCCCTGATTATATAGCTACTGAAATTGCCACCTGTTCCCCTTGTACAAAGTGTCTCTGTGCTACTCAAACCCTGAAGAAACCCTTTTTTGCAGCCCTATCATTGAAGACACCCTTTAAAGAAATACTGCCTAATGCCTCAGTGTTGTTTGTTGGGCTTTTTTTATTAGCATCCTCAATACAACAGCCTGTGGCAATTTTAATAGTTATACACTAAGGGGAACACACTGGGAAGGTTGCGTCATTGTCATTCTAACAGAAAACTGGGTGCAGTTTTCCTGGCAGCCCTTCAGTGATTTCCATGCCTAGGATAGACCATAGTGGCTGTTGAAGCACATGAAATGCACTGCCTCCTCTTCATAAGCTCATTACATTTTCTCTCTTAGAATAATTTCTTACAGCTACAGCACAGAAATGAAAATTTAGAAATGTTTTTTCCCACTTCTCACCGGGCCTCAGACTTCCTGTGTGGATCTTGAACAAATTGTTTTACTCACTCTACCTCTGCTTTTCACATCTGAGAAGTAGAGATAAAAGCAAAAGGAGCACTTCAAGGCTTAATTCATTAAAATTGGCAAAGAACTTTCAGGTCAATGAATGGAGGCTGCAACAGATTAACATATTAAAAGTCTTAATAATTTATTTGTGATCTACTTCAACTGATGCAATATGCTTCTAGACTAGAAGCAACAGGAAAATCTAACACTGTGTCACTGATATACATGTCCAGTTTTGCAGACCAGTAACTGTAAATGAAAGATATTGATGTGTTTCTTCTATTTGGGCTGTGTCCCAGGGTACTAACACACAGCTCAGGAATAACCTTCTTTCAATAGAAAGTTAAAATAAAGCTAGATGTAATATAAATACACACTTCATGTTTATACACACATACATAGTACATATACAGAAAATATGTGCATTGCAATGCTATTCCAAAGGAACAAAACATTTTTCCTTTATTGTGTTACAAGGCCATAATTTCTCAAGCTCAGTGATAAATGCTGTAGAAATGCTCTGTAAAAAAATGCCTGTAATTAACAAATATGTGATTTTATGTAAGATCCTTTGTTTAATATATGTCTTCATATTAATGCACTGCGATTAAAAGAAAATAAAACAGCAGAGGAAGAGAAGACATATTTTTATTTTTTAAAATAATAAAATCTCCTTCATTCCAATAGCATTTTTCCTCTGGATTTTTTTCTTTTAAAAATAAAAATTCCATTTTCCTGTCTGAATTCAAAATGATTGACTGGAGCACAATATTAAGTAATAAATAAAACAGTCCCAGTGGCTGAAAGACTCCTGAATAAAGAGAAAATTATTTTTGGATTTTCCTTCTGATCAGATATGAAATATTCTGAAACGCCACCTCTATAATTTGATAAAAAGCTTGATATCCCCAAATGAAAATAGGATTCAGCACTTTCATTTTTCTGTCTCTAAAGGAACCTCTAGGTAAACTGATTTTAAAAAAATGAAAATCTCAAGCATAAAGGTGGGAGTAATGAAGCAAGTTTAAATATGCGCTGACCTTTGAAATGAACTGCATTCCATGTTGTTTGGCCAAGAAGCTGGCTGTGTTGCTGTCTCCATCAATTTCCACAGCATAAAAGATGTGGGTTTTGGAGCTGCCCTGCTCTCTGGTGGATGTTGATAGGCATCGCCGCATACACCAGTGCTGATAGTAACAGCCATATGTTCATTGCTCTGAAATATTAAAAAGAAATCTTCAAGGGATAAAAGTGTAAGCATCTTCTATTGTTGTTGTTGTTGTTGTTCACAGTGAGGATTTACTCAGAGGTGGCTGTATTTTATTTTTCTCTTCTTTGGATAAAAAAAAATGAAGTCCTAGATTTTTTTAAATTTAGTTTCAATATTAAACGAAAAAGATAAAAGCAAAACAAAACATTATTTTGGGAATCTAAGAGGCTTATGCTGTTTGACAATATCTAAAAGCAAAGTGATATTGGGCCATATGATTTTATTAATACAAATTCAAAAATTAAAACATAAACTACTTTGCAGCTTTACTTACATGACTATTTTCTTTTTCCACTCCTGTTTTATTATACAAGTTTAACTAGTTTTATCCAGTGGTTTGCCAATCTCCAGCTGTTCACTAGATCTGAAGGTCAAATGGCATTCTCTGAAAGATTTTAATGTTTGATATCAAAATGGAAGATGACCGCTTGAATGTATAGCAATTTTAATAACAATGACTAATCTAAATATTGGAATATCCAGTCTAAGTCCTTTTGTAATATATTCTTTGAAATATCAGTTTAAAATGGACTCTTATGATCAAAAATTGCCTAGAAAAATGAATTACAGAAAAGATGACTAAGTCAAGATTATGCATATGAGAAATACTACAGGTATCTTAATTAGGCAATATTAATATCTGGTTGAAAGTTTATTCTGTACATGCTAACTCTTAGGCACTAGATCCTGGTTTTAAAAATATGGCAGTAGCAAATAACAAAATCATCCTGAGTAATATGCTGGTATTGCATCTGTGATGAAACAACAGGAAGGATATCTTTTAGGTAGATGTGATATTAGGCGTAAACAGTGGTAGAGATCCAATTTACCTTTCCATCTACATTCCCCTTTGTTTAGGTACCTGTTAAGAGCTGTACAACATCAGAATTCAAAAATTAATTTTTAAATGTATGGGACAATATAATTTTGCACATTATGGGTGGCCATGTTAATTTATATTCTTGTACTGTTTGCAGTGCTTATAATTCAGTCTTTTGAAACAGCAGTTAGATATAAATTAAATTTGAGTATATATAATTCTGTCTTTCTTCAGCCACATCTTTCAGTTGCATCCTTCTTGAAAGTCCAAGAATTAGGACAAAGCAGCCAGTGACTAAATTCCACTCCACACTAAATAGTAGCTCTTTTTAACATTAGGTGCAAATTAAGGTGCAACAGATAAAAACAGTTAATCTCATATCTTGCAGTCCATAATAATATAAACCTATGATCTTTAATAAACACTGCCATGCTGAAAAATATACTTAAGGTATCTGCACAGTTAGATCTAAAAAACAGATCTTGAATGAGATCCTACCAGCTAGATACTTCTGATAAGGTCTAGCAAAGCCTATCATATAGAATCCCTGCTAACTACATTAGAGCGTTTCTGGATGCTGATTACTATCAAAAGCACGGACAAAACCTTACAAGGCACTTTTATAGGCAGACATAAGCAATCTAAATTTCTAAAGTCCCTCCTCAAATCTTAATTATGCAGCATGGGCAATAGCAATTTTCCACATGGTGCTTTTTGGGGCTAAGGATTGAGATGGTGGGAACTGCAATTTATTTTTGTTATCTAGCTAAGCAATCAGATTACAGCGCTATGAAATGAACTCCAGTATTCAGTGGAAAGGAAGCCATGAAGATCATGAAAGATTAAGTTTCAGCTCCCACCTTTAAGAAGATGAAAATTTCATCAAGTGTTATCCAGGACAATGCATGAGGCTAAAGGGTTTCTGCCTTGGTGTTTCTTCTGCTAATACTAGTCTACTTTGTATGGGCTATTTACTTAAATGATGATTGAATCAAAACAAAACAAAACAAAACAAAAAAGACATTACTGCTCAATCTACTCTAAACATGATTCAGACTGAATTTCAACCAAAGTCTTTTCCTACCAATTATAATGCAGTCTAAAGCCATTTTGATCTCCACAGCTAGGTTAGGGCAATGCAGTTGGTCTGTATTTAGAGTGAGTCAGAGACTGAGGAGGATATAGAGGAACTGGGACTGCAGAGAGAATTAAGAAAAAAACCCCACAAATTGATGATGTATATCCACCCTGTATAATTCATGCAGTATAAAACATTTCCAGAACAAAAGATCAAAGTCAGTCTACCTAGAACAACCTAGATCACCAGAGCTTTCTTTTAGAAAAAGGAAAATACAGGCTCATTCTCCTGCAGAGAGATGTAATGGTAGAACCTCATATTTTTCAGGAAAGGACTGACACCACTGAAGTATTTGTAAAAGTGTTTTTGAGATATTTCTATCCTCTGATACTATATTCCTC
This sequence comes from Ploceus nigricollis, assembly GCA_013399945.1. NCBI lineage: Eukaryota > Metazoa > Chordata > Aves > Passeriformes > Ploceidae > Ploceus > Ploceus nigricollis. Next base: position 806,068 of record VXBC01001887.1, on the reverse strand, counting down.
AACTCTCTTTGCTGTTTTTCAAATCAAACTATTTTGCTTGCACTAAATTAGAGATCTGCAGAACTTACTCATTTTTTCAAGGTGAAAGTTTCCATTAAAATACTAACTCAGTAGATTCTTGCTTTCCAAAAAAGTATAAATCCATCCTAGAAAGCAGAGTTGGTAAACCCACTCAAACAACTTCAAAGGCAAACTCAGCAATTCAAAGAATATTTCACAAGTACAAGTAGTAATCTGACAACTTCAAATGCGACTGAAGCAAGCTATAACAAGTGTAGTTTCATCTACACCAATTATTTGCTCCCAAAAAGAAAGTAGGTGGGGAAACTACATTATTTTACCTTTAAAAGAATTCAGCCTACTTCCTTTGCAGAAATTTTTGAGTCTCAATCATAATCACAGAATCACTGCATATTCTGAGTAAAACAGGATCTACAAGGATCAAGTCCAGCTCCTAAATGAATGGCCCATATGGGGATTGAACCCACAAACTTGGCACTATTAGCACCATGCACTAACCGATTGAACTAATCTCAGAACTATGTCAGCATGATATGAAAATTTACCCAAACTTAAACACAAGACAATAAGTTTTCGAAAACTGTAATCACAGCAAGGGCAGGAGAGACATGTAACAGTTGAAAATCAAAATCATGAACAATTCCACCTGCACAAAGTAATCACCATCCCAAGACTTTTCCCATATTTCTCCAAAAATGCACTTTTTTGCTATATTCCAATTCATATTTTGTGAGAACAAAGAGATTGTCCTGCCTATACTCTCCAAAAGCAGTACTAACAGAGGGTAAGTTGGAGAGAGAAGGATCTGTGTGTCAGTAGAATGAAAGAAAGACCAGAAAGGGCATAAGTAAAACTCCATATTTTTGTTAGAGGCCTTGAATTGACTGATTAGGATGGCTAGGACTGAGAACTAAGCACCAGAGCAGTGGGACTATTGCATGAAATCAAAAGAGGGTACAGAAGAACTACCATGCCATGAACTGAGTGAGAGACTGAAATAACAACAATATTAGCATAGGTGGACTGAGTGGGGCCTCAGCTGAGAAAAAGTCAGCTGGTTCAAGTGACTCGAAGCACAATTGGTTAAACAGAAAGAAAAAAAAAAGTGTCAGGAATGATAGTGAGTCTGGAAAAGTCCAGCATTAGATGACTTGGGAAGGAACAGACCAGAGAAGGGAAGAGCTGAACAAATGCAGGAAATGTGCAATCAAGATTATTGAGGTAAAGAGACCTGGGGAAAGAAGAAAGGAGGAGAAAGAACAAATGATAAGTAAAACTCAACCAGGCCGTAAAGAACCAACCAGGAGACTCCATAACCTTCAGACTAGCTGTTCTCTACAGCCTGGAACCAAATCCTTAGTTCCCAATCTCACCATTCCACTGAAACTGGAAAACACAATGGAACCACGTGTCTTAATTCCACCAGCTGGGCCACAGGGATAGTTAAAGCTTTGTCCTTGGAAGAGTATGAGTTTGTTTCTTCAAAAAGCAACATTGTCTTCTTTAGAAGTAATGAATGCCAACCCTATTCCATGAGCAAATTAGCAAGTGCCAAAGGATTGCATTTCCACTCAAATCATCCTGTTAAGAGAGCACCCGGTATTAATTAATCATACATAGAACACATCACATTAAAAAAATTTTGTCAAATCCAGCATTACAAAATGCCAAATTGAGACTACATGTCTAAACTCTATTTAGAGGGTAAGAGGTATTTTTAAAGGCTAGGAAGAAGGACAGTAGAAATCCTGGAATTAGTCAGGATTCATTCAGGATTTATAATAACAAACTCACCCATGGCTGATTGTATACAACACGGTTTCTTCAGCACCTGCTTTTATTCAAGTTTCACAGTAGATATGATGTATTCTAAAGTGGGCTCTTGAGGGCTAGTAAATAGTGACATCCATTATTAATGTTGTACAGGGTGAGAGATCCTGTACAGGTCAGTGCTTCAACCTGCCTTAATCCTCTGTCCCTACAGCAATGGATTTTTAAGAAAATGCTTTCGTTTCACCAGCAAAGATTAAACTTTACTTACATACACTGGAACACATTTAATTTCACTAACCTATCAAGAAAGAAGATTCATAATTTTATTAAATTCTACTGGAGGGAGGGAAAGGACGGATTTAAATTCTTTCTTTTGGTGCGACAAATGCTGCAGTATTATGCAACTGAAATTTCACAAAATGAATGAAAACCTTAGAATTTTCTAACTGCACATATGCAAGAACAGCATAGATTTATATTTAATAGCATGATATATTTAAGAGCAAATAAAAACATAAATTAAACAGAAAATATCATTTAAACACACAATTTGTGTTCCATTAGCAGAATCAAATTATAAAAAATAAAAATAATTTAAAAATCCAACTCCACTGTTATTTTGGGTCTAGGTTAGGAATATGAGATACTATCATGTAATAAAAATGATACACATTTTCTGTACTAAAAAAAAGGATAGAGAGAGGACTGAGACTGGATTTCTAACAGGTCTTTACTCAGTAGACCAGCTAGGACCAATACTGTGGCAATAGTGTTTCTATTACTAAGTGCTTGTGACAACAAAGAGCATTTTGAAATAACACTGAATCTTTTCTACAGGGTCAGTAGCAGAAGAGCATCATGTTGAAAAATTACTAGTCTTGAGAATGTTCTGGATTTGTTATAACAGAGATTTAAGTTTAAATTTTAAATATGACATAGTAAACCCTACAACAATTTAGTAGCTTCCTGATGTTATTACAAAACACACACCTATGTCTCTGAATTGTAATTTTGCTAGTTAGGCCCATACACACCAAAAAAAGACAGTACAGGTTTTTAGTCACATAAAGAAAAATAACCAGGTGTAAATCTAAATTTCTTAAGGTGATTGAAGCTAAATATAATTCAATCATATTTAATAGTAAAAACCAGTGAATAACACCAGACGCATTTGCAAAAATGTTGATAAAACCAACAAAAAATAAGAAAAAAAGACAAAAAGAAGAAAAAAAAGGAAAAAAAGGAGAGAAAAAACAGTAAGGGGAGGGTGTTAATTAAAAGATTTGGATTTCTTCTCCTATCATCCTCCACTGAGAAAAAAAAAAATCCCCTTTAATTGTAATAAGACATTCTATAGATCATGAAAAAACACTGCAAAACAGCTGAACCGCATGTACCACTTTGTGAATTATGAACAGTTTTCTTACAGGCTTTGTATCTTATGCTGACCAAGCCCAGTTTTGCTCCAGTTTATGAAACATGACAAGACCACAGATAAAGTTGATCTATGCTGCAGGCTATTTGTGTTGTCTACTCAGATGGTATGTCATAATGCCATGAGCCCAAATACTGTTCCTTCTTTGTTTTCTTTCATTTGTTTTACTGAAATTTTATAAAACCAGAGACAGGCACAAGATTCGAATTTATGGCATTGTTTCTCCCATCTAAGAATAAGTACTAAACCATGAGGGTGTATTCAGAAGAATCTCCTGTGATGTCTGAGACCTGCAGAGACAGCATATGCTATTTATTTTGGGGTTTTTTTTCACTGAGAAATCTCTGATGTGAAGAGTATGTAATACTGCACACATCATTTTATTGCATTTTTTGAGTGATTTGTTTTTGTTTTAAAATTTATTGGTACTGGCAACCACTATTTAAAGGACTATCTTAAAAACTGCCAGCATTTCCGCATTTTCCAGCTTTATCAAGCACTATTGACTGTATTAGAAACTGAATAGAGTTGAGTTACTGATGATACAGCTTGAAGGTTACTATCTTTTCAGAACATGTCACTGGGCACTGGGCACCAAGAAATTAACAAATTCTGTAGAGAGTGTTTAATCTTGGAAACAGTGACATTGGTGATCGAGTGCATTTTGTTCCTTTAGTTGCTTCCATTTTTGTTGGAAAATAAGAAACAGGACAAACACACTTCACTCAGCCAAAATGTTTTATAAATCACATGCACAATAACACAAGAATAATAAATGGAAAATATTAAAAATACAAAAACATAGCTACCTAGGAGTTTGGAGAGGTGAAATTGTTTATTACAAGACTGAAATACAATAGAACTCCTGAAAACAAAAAGGAGAAATTAGTTGTATGTAATCATCATATTAATGTGCATTAAGTGGTACTACTCTAGCCATGTGTTCTAACAGTACAAATATGTATAGTTTATAATTGTTGCTATTTTCCAGTAGACTAAATTTAATATTTGAGGGGAAAATGATGAGCTTTCAGGTATTCAAAACTTTCCTCCAGCCTAAAGTAGAAATACCAATCTTTCAAGTGAAATAAAAGTTAAGAACAAGTGCTTTGGTTTTTAATTTAATCAAACCAATTGAATTTACTAAAAGATAATATAGCTCATAAATATGAGGCAGAGAAATATTACAAAGGGAAAGACAATACGTTTGTTTGCTCCTATGGGACAGAGAGATGGAGAGGAAAAGAGACACAAGTAATTTATTGTCTGTGCAGCATGGAAAGGTTATCCTAGGGTGGCAAAAAATATAATGTGCCATAAAACCAATGTCTCTGTTGAGTCCATGGTTTTTAGTGCCCAGCAGAGTTATGAATTTTAGTTCCAGAATTATCTTTTGAAGGTATTTTGTATGTTTCCCTTGAGCAGCAGGGCTGAGAGGTTGAAGATGAAGTGGCTGTTCTGGATTAAAGTAAATGTGACATAGCTATGCAAGCTGGAATTCAAAATCCTATAAGGTTTGTATAGCTATCCTACTTCAAGGTTCTATTTAATTGCCAAGAGTGGGCACTCCCAGAAACAAAAGTGATGCAAAGCCCCCGCTTAAGTAATTTTCAACAGTTAAAATAGTGTGAAATAGCCTTAAGCAAGTCTTAAATGATAGCAGAAAACTATTTAACTATGATGGTGATATAACCAGTACAGAAAATGGAAAGCTTATACCCAGTATTGAGAACTTGTCCTCTGCTCTGACAAAATAGAGAGAAAACTCAGAAAAAGTCTTGAGACAATATTTTCCCTAGCATAAGTTCAATAACCTCCTCAGCTTGTTTTAAAGGACTTTCAGAATACATATTAACCTCAGGGTCAGAAAAAATGAGGAATGGCTCAAAACTCTTTGTTTAGAAGTACATTTTCCCAGTGTATGCAGAGCCATAACAATTTCAAACATTTTGAAACAAAAGTTGGAGGCTCCAAGATTTCTTTACTGAAGCACCACAAGCAGTGTTTGTACTCAGGAAGCATTCCAAGCTGAAGTTCTTCGAGGGATCTTTCAGGGTTTTTTAGAGAGTAAATTTCAGCTACTAAACCGTATGTCAGACATGCTACACTGTAGAGGTTTAACCACTCACTTGGTGGTTATGCCACACCTAAAATTGCCCAAATTATGCTATCACTCAATGGATGATATAATAGATAAATTAAGTGTTCTAAATTACATAGGCTGTCACACTCACTTCTGTGTGCTTCTTTGCTAGTCAGTAATAAGGTTAGAAAAATTCCTATGGAAAGGATACAGATATCTGAGGATATCAAAGAGGAGAAAGAACAGCTCCTCCACTATGCTACTTCAAGAAATGAGAAGAAACAAAATTGAAAAAGGTGGGGCCAGACAAATTACTGTTACACATTTAATATATAGAAAATATATTTGAAGGTTTTTAAATAAATATGAAAAATAAAACAGAATAAACAGGAGGCATAGTGGAACTGTACAAGCGCATTATATTAACAGTGGGAAAATGCTTAAGTGACTGAGTCAAATGCTTCAAAAGTCTCTAAGGGCCTAGAATGAAACTTCCCAAGACAATTAACCATCATATCCAAAAAATATATTTTCATGAAGCCCAGCAGTCTTAATATCCAGCCAAGGATGAACAACTTAAGCACTTCAAATAAAACCCTTTTGCTGCTAGACTAACAAACTTCTACCTGGCCCTCCAAAGAGTATGAGCTAATCCAAGCCTCTTTCAAGGCCTCTTTAATGTCAACCATGCTTAAATGTCAACCTATGTGTAGAATATGTTTTCCTTTCTGCAAAGTCAACAGGTTTTTGGTCTCCTTTATAGTAAGACTCAATCAACCCAGCACTACCTATTAACTAGTTAAAAGCTGCAAATTACTAGGTTTGGTTTTTTCCCTCCTTAAAGCGATTCAGAAATACCTCTTTAATGTTAATGCTTATGGTATTATGGTACATGGAGCAACAAAAAATTTCTACATTTGAGTTTTGGGCATTCATTGTCACTGCCAAGACACTTTCTGGCATGAAATTTTATCAAAAGATCGTCCACCTACAAATTTTCTGCTCTTCTGTGAAAAACAACAGATACTTAAAGCAATGGCAAAACAGAAATTCAGGACGACTCATACAACAACATATTTTCCCAGAGTCACCGAACAAAAAATGTAGAGCAATTCTTAAAATATTTATTTCTCTTATTTTATTCAACCATCAAGGTTACAAGAATCAGTCATTCCACACAGTTTTGTGTATATGCCCCAACCACAGAAACACTGAAGACCAGGTTGGTCGTGGCTTTGAGCAATCTAATCCAGTTGAAGATGTACCTGCTCATTGCAGATGGGTTAGACAGGATGACCACAAACGGTTCTTTGCAATCCAAAATACTCTATGATTTTGTAGCTCATAGAAAACAGAGACTGTGTGATAGTGTAAAAAGTGTGTTAAACTTCATAATCTATCAAGAGGCCTTTGCAGCATGCAAAAAGAATGAACTGTCATTTTGAGAACTTTTGAACGTATGTAAATCAGAAAGAATTTGTTGTTAGTGAAAAAAAAGGAAAGAAAATGAATAAAATCCGATATAATTAAAAAATCAAAATGTGAATAATGAAACATGATGAAAACTCATTCTTCTTTCTACACAGAATGTATGGGGGAAAAATTTTGCTAAAGAAATAAAATGTTTATTTTTTTGAAATTATTGTATAGCAGAACTAGTAGCTCAGAGTGTTAGGCAGTCTGATTCCCAATATCAGCTGGTTTGCCAAGCCTTTCTCCCTGTAACAGATTTATCATTATTATGAAGACAAGGGTTTAAGATTACCAATGATGAAAATTATCTGATATGCAAATATTTAGCCTCTATTCAATTTATTGGAACAATGTAATCTTTACTATCATTACTAAGAAAATTTCAACCAGATGAATACTCCTTTCCTGAAACAATAAAGAAAAAGGAAAAACAACTTTCATTTTCTTCAATGGATTCATTACTACAGATCATTTCCCTGAGAAATATTCCATACAATCACAAAGGATACCAAAATCTGAATCTTGCCTAAGAGTCAAGAAGAGTTGGAAGGGCTTCAGAATCAGCTTTAGCTCAACAGTGATTTCTGCAGCCAATTAAACAGTGGAATTGATGGACTCTGAGAATGCCATATGCTGCCCTCTGCTGAAAAGATGATCATTATGACTTGAGGTCTTATGGCTGGAAGGTCTGACAGACGGGAAAAATAAGTGGAGGATCCTCTGATTTCAGGGATGTGGATAATTCCTTTAGGGAGAAAGGAAGATTAAATGCTCACCTGGGCAAAGAAAAATTTCACAGAACATATGGTGTATATATATATAAATTATCCTGACAAGAACACGAAGTCAGCAAATTGGTTATTAGAAATATAACTATTGAGAATTACATTGATTATATTCATAAAAGTCCTTAAAATGGCTACCTGTCAAGCCATTTAGATCTAACATGTGACATACTTTAAAGACATTATAATGTAATGAGGAGAGTCTTTCTGAGTGATTTTTTTTTACCATGTTCCCTCTGTGGTTTCTGATTGGTGCACACATATTTCAAAGTTACTGTGAGAAATTTAGCAGTTATACCTCTGTNATACTCCAGCACCTGGAACATCTCTTCCTTCTCTTCCTTGATGTAGCCTCTACTGTTTCTCTCACTGTTTCACTGTTTTTTCTTCCTCCTCCTCTTTCTGTTCGGTATTTTCTGCCCTTTCTTAAATATGTTCCTGTATTTGGGGAGTTGCCAAACACAAGTTGTGTTGGTTTTGCACAGCCTGGTTCTTGGTAGTGGGGGGGCCACAGAGATGGCTTCTGTGAGAAGATGCTGGAAAGCTTCCACCATGTCCGCCAGGGCCAATCCCTGATGGCTCTGAAGATGGTGATGCTGCTGGCCAAGGCTGGGCCAGTNTTATACCTCTGTTAGATTAATAATAAAATATTTACACTCTAAAATATTTTTAATTTTCACAGACTCTTACATGTTAAAGTGGGTGGGAGGGAAAAGAGCAACAACACAAAAAGGAGATCTAATGCTTACAGTATCATTTGCTGCATTACTGAAAATATTTAAATTAAAGAGGATTCTGCTACATGACAACCAGGGAAAAATTGTTGATGGATCATCAGCAGCCATGTTTGCAATACTTNACAAGAAATCAAAACAAAGTTTGGGCCCCAGTTTTAAGTCCAGCCTGAGTAGGACTGAGAATTTGTGAGAGGAGAACAACATACAGGCACCATAGCCAGTGGAGAAGGAAGGGCAGGAGGTGCTCGAGGCGCTGGAGCTGAGATTCCCCTGCAGGCTGTGGTGAGACCATGGTGAAGCAGCTGTGTCCCTGCAGCTGTGGGGAATGCAGAGATCCACCTGCAGCCCATGGGGATCCATGGGGGATGCAGAGATCCACCCGCCCATGGAGTAGGTGCCCATGCCGGAGTGAGTGGGTGCCTGGATGAGGCTGTGGTCCAGTGAGAGAACCATGGAGAGAGAGGCAGACCCTGCTCCCAGGCTGGAGCAACCTGTCCTTGAAAGACTGCACCCCATGGAAGAATGACCCACACCACAGGAGTTTGAGGGGTACTGCTGTTCGTGGGATGGACTTCTGCTGCAGCAGTTTCAGGAGGGCTGTTGCTTGTGAGATTGGAGCCATGCTGGAGAAGTTCACGGAGAACTGTCTTCTGTGGGAGGGACCACATGGTGCAGCAGGGAAAGGACTCGTCTCCCTGAGCAGCACGAGAAACCATAGGTGATAAACTGACCAAAACCCCCACTCCCTGTCTTCCTGCACTATCAGTGGGAAGGAGGGAGGAGCTGGGGGGGGAAAAGGCATTTTCAAGGGCTTCTCTTACTTCTCATTATCCTCCTCTGATCTTGTTAGTAATACTTTTACTCAGTATCTCTAAGCTGAGGCTGTTTTGGCCAGGGAGTATTTTCTCCTGGTCCTCATGAACCTGTCATTAAATTTTCTCTCCTCTGCCCAGCTGCAGCAGGGGAGGGTGAGAGAGCAGCTTTCATGGGTGCCTCGCTTTTGGCCAGTGTCAAACCACGACACTTGTCTGGATAGCTGAGCTTTGGCCATTGGAGAGCTGTGTAGGAATACTTTGTCAGTTTTCACTATAAAAATTATAGCATCTTCCTGGAACCTGTATTGCAACCTGTGCTGCTCAACATATTCATAAATTGTGTGAAAGCTGGAAGATTATAGATTATACTTTTGATGGTAAAATAATAGTTGTTTCAAATATCACTATATTGTCTGACTATGGCAATTAAGAAGCAGACAAAAATTCAATATAGACAGATATAAATTCACAGACCAAATGAAAAATAATTCTCATTTTACATACACAGTGATAGACTCTGAAGTATATTCTCTTAAATAGCAAGACCTTTGGAGTTAGATCACTTTCTGGAAATAGCAGGAATATGCTTAATAGTAGTTTATAAAAGAAAGCAAAGAGAAAAATTATTACGATTACTGTTATTGCCACAGAATACATAAAAAGCACAGCTCAATCTAAATAGGGTGTATAAATCTGGTGGTCCTTCTTACCACAAAAATAATGAAGTATAATTGGATAAGGTACAGAAAAGGAAAAAGAACAGATCAAAAGTTGACACCATTTCTGTATAAAGAATGACCAGAATTCTTTAGCCTAGAAAAGAAACAGAGACATACCAAAGACCTGACATTAAAACTGGCATTAAGTACGTGGAAGAAAAGCATTTTTTACTGTCCCTCCCCATAGAAGCAGTAGAAAAAAAAATAAGGGAAAATAGCTAACAGAAGATTTAAAACAAACAGAAGAAGATAACCCTTCAAACACATCCATAGAACCAAGGATGCTAAATTTCACTCAAACATCATCAAATTATTAATGGGGACACAAAATTCTACCAAGGGCTATGAAAATAAAAAATCTCTAAGAAAAATATCTCCCTAATTCAGAAGATCTCTAAGCTCTGATTCCTAGACCAAGATCTGTACAACTTAGATCAAAAATGTACATCTGAAACAGAGAACTTCGACTCAGTGGCTCAAACATAGATATTTCAGACACCTAGGGTATCTGAGACCTGGGGCTAGCAGACACGAGACTACAGGAAATGAGTCCTTCTGGAGTGACAGCTGGAGGCTAGCTTAAATGTGGTAGGGCATTTCAAATAGCACTAGACACTTCTATTTTGATTATTAAATCCTACCTTATATGTTGAAAGAAGTAGCTCAGGTTTACAGAGTCTCAAATGCATTTCCAATTATAAGAGTTTGGTAGCCAGTTAACACATCTTTTATGTCAAAGCATGCTGTTGGTGCCCTAGTCAGTCAAAGAACCTCCTATAATGTTTATTGTCTAAGCCCTGCTTATCAGCAAACTATAGCAGCTGATTTTTTAAAACAATCACATCCAAACTACATCCATTTGCACTGTGTAACACTATACTTATTTTTTAAAGTCCTCTTAGCATTTAATACTTTTCCAAAGTTTATGTTAAGAACAGAGAAGTAGATATTTATCACAGATGAACATTTCAACTTCAGCTATCACAGTTACCTTGATAAATTAATACAACGCTATTGGTATTACACATCATACATTCAAAATAGACTTATAGCCACCAATCCAGAAGTAATTCTGCCTCCTTGTACCTTTGACTAACAACACTATGGAACTTCATGAACATCCACTGCTCTTTCCCAGGAAACTCCTGGTTCAATCGATGCTCAGGAGGAATCTGCTCTGATAGAAAACCATGACTGTAAGTAGAATTTTTATTTCATTTGCTGCAGCACCTGGAAATTGTGTAATAAACAACTGCACAATTGAAAAGAAGGTATCATGATCAAAACAAGTGATAGCTTCCCTGGAAAACCTGGATTGTGTTCCCCTGCTGCATGCCTTAATAACATTGATAAGGCACTTAAACGGAGCCTTTCTGAGACATCATCAAATGTCCCCACACATATCCCATTCCAACTTATTCCTTAAATATCTTTTGCAAAAATGCTGATAACATAGTTGTAAGTGTATTCCAGAGGAGTTCTGCTTTCAACATACAGAAGTTAATATACAGCATATAAAATTAAGTACTCTGAAAAATTAGGTTATAAAGTGGTTTTTTTTTTTTTCAATTTGTATATCCTGGATTATTTTATACAGATAAAACCACTTTCTTTCCTCCCTAATTTCTCTAGAAGATTATAGAGATAAAATAATTAAGATTATGAAGACTCAGACATTGAGCAGCATGAAAATGCAGTAATTCAGACTTAGAGCAAAAATGAGCAACTCAGAAGGCAGGAGGTTACATGTCAAACAACAGGCCAACAAAGCTGAAATACAGTTGTAACTGAGACCTGTATTTGATATCTACATATTTAATCTCAATTGCACAGATTGCAGTCAGGGAGTAAGCACTGGAATTCACTTAACTGTCAGGGAGCAAAGAGTTCAAGAGTGTCTGGTCATGAAAAAAGTAATGTATGGACATGAAAAGGAGTCTGGAAAGAGCATTCTGACAAAGAGGCAAAGAATGAGGAGAAGTCTAAGAGCAGCTGGGCAAAAAGTGGAAAAAAGAAGCCACAAGGAGAAATGAGATAAACGCTCATTGTATTTTAATACCTGTACTATATCAGAAAGCCTCTGCCACTTTCAACTTTATCCTCCAGTTTCCATTCAGTTTCTCTCTCAATCTTTTAAGACTAAGCAGATGTGTTGTTTTCAACCTCAAGCTGATCCAAGCACCAGCAGGCAGGCCAGGGCTCGCAGCAGCCCAGCTGAAAAGAATTGCATTGCAAATCACAGAGCTGATGCCTCATTGCTATTCTGACTCAGAACTGCTCTAAGAAGGAAATTTATTCTGAGTCAGAACTAGTTCAGTAGGAATGGCCCAGGTATGAGCTGATGAGACAACTGCATTTCTGGGATGGATGCACAAGTTCTTGTTAGATGTAGGAGATGCAAAGGGGAGAAATATATTTAGCTGCCATCTCTTACAATTACAAACTATGAAAGTATAGAGCATGCTTAGTGATTATGATAGAGAATTAGAAATTAAGTTCCAGGAAGTCCCTGCTGACTATACATACACTAAGCACACAAACCCCAGTTTTTCAAAAGATAAGGAATCTTGAAGGAAGGGAATGGGGAAGGAAGAATCGAGTGTGGAAGCTTTGGGTAGAGACTTCTGCATCCGGCAAACCAAGTCATACTCCTGATGTAGCAGCTAGTCCCATGTCAAAGTACAAGAGTCACAAAGCATTTAAATTAAAAATAGCAATTTTTTTTCCTTTTTTTCCCCCCTTCTTTTTAGTTTCTTTTTATTAAATGACTGGGCCATTTTTGCTCCAATGACCATAACAAACTAGCTGAGGCAGACATTAGCATGAAAATTTTTGCATCAAATTTTTAAACTTAGGCAAGTTTCAAATAAATGAAAATGGGCCTGTAATACTACTGATCCTATATCCATACCTGTCACACTCTTCCTTGGGAAATACTGTTCCTTTGCAAAGACGAAACTATTTATAATTATCACATGATTCTGTCTTTTAGAAAGAAAATGTTTTAGAAACATTTTGCCACATGATACATAGTATCTTTAGCCTTTTAAACTTCATTTTTAAATCCATTTTTAAACTTCATTTCAGTGCCTGTCTGTTATATTGGCATAAGCTACGATGAAGATCCCAGAGATGGCATATTTCTACTGCAAAATAAGTTTAAAAGTAATTTAATAATATTCTAGAAATTATTTAAGGTCTAGTTTTTGAAAAATGTTTAAACATTCACTACTCACCAGAAGAAAGAGCACAAATGTGAGATTATTTTTTTTAAGAAATAAGGAATTATCTTTTTTTAAATGGTAATTAGCAAAACTGGAAAAAACTTGCATTATCATTGTCTTGGTAGTCAAGAGGTGTCATTGAGAGATCAAAGTGATTCTTTGCTCTAGTTAAGAAATAAGATACTCTGAAGTACACTGATGAACTCATGCCTCTACTCAGCTTTACATGAAATACTTACACATTCATTCTGGCAGACAGAAAAAATCACTTTCTGTCTATGTAGTAAAAGTATTCTCATGGAGAGTAGGAAAAGTAAATTTGTCTTTCCTGACACAAAGGAAGAAAGTGCACTAAGATCTCCCACATCCGAGCTGAACATTCTAGCATGTGAACACTCATAAAATGGATAGGGCAATACAACTTTCATTTACATCGTCAGTCCAGTCCTTCCCCTTCTTTTTAATTTTTTCTGCTTTTTCTGAAGGCTGTTGTTTGGGTAAGTCCGTCCCAAACTGTGATTTGCTTTAAGTAAACCAAAAGCAGAGACCTAGACTGCATTTAAGTAAACAAAAAATGCAGTAGGTCTCTGATTTTTTAAAAGAAAGCTTCACCCAGAATTAGTAGCCTAGAAAAGACTTAGCATCAAGGAAGAATGCAACAACGTATGATTTAGTGTCACTAGAGGTGACAACAGAGCTGTAAACTACAAACACCTAAAAGCTTACAATACAAGCTGTCAAGCAAAGAACTCCCTGCAGGTTTAGACCATCTGGATAGCTCCAAACTTTTCTTAATCTCAGTCAAAAAAGAACATGAACATGGATGTATAAACAGTGGAATCTCAAACAGGAATGGAGACACTACTTAGCATCAACTACTTAAGTATTCAAGTAACACATCCAATTTCTGCATCCACAAATCAAAAATAACATCAGCAAGTAGCCACGTTTTCACAATATAACCATCAAAGTACTCAAAAACATGACCTAAAGTGAGAGAATCAAGAAATTTCACCTTCTTAGTATAATGGATAGCTATTTTACAGTCGATAAATATATACACAGGAAGACAAAATTCATTTCAATCTCACAGATGAAAGCATAAAAAGACCCAGGGGCTACCAACTGAAGACAGACAAACTTAGAGTTAACATCTTAATTACCAATGATGAGTACCTCATTGCAAATTGTGACAGACACTCCCATCCTTGAAGTATGCTTTTTAAAAAGAAAGGTAGAGAGGTTTTTTATCTTTAGAGAGACATGACCTAGTTCAAATGGGAAGAAACTAAGACAGCCATGAGGTCTCTGTTGTACAGTATGCCAGGCTAGATGATCACAGTACTCCCTTCTGGCTTTTTAATCCATGAAACTGTGTACATTTCCATTTCAATGAAACTGCATCTTTCAATGAGCATTTTTTAAAGGAACAGCTTTCCAGTGAGCTCTAGTTATGCCTTGAAGGCATAGCACTCTTTTGGTGGAGGCTTGTGAAAAACTTCTGGATAGCACAATATGGTGTTACTCTGAATGGAGGAAGCATTCAGCCTTTTTTGAGGCAGAGCTGGGACCAAGTACAGAATACAGTAGAAACTGCTTTGTTTAACATATTAATTTGAAAATTAACTCTTTGCAGCATCACACTGAATCAGTTTAAGCCCTCAGTTCCACCATCATTTCATGAATTTCACAATTGCTTGGCATAACCTAATTTTTTGGTTGTGTCTACCAGATACTTTCTCTTAAATCACCATAAAATGGGGGGGTCTAATGTAAAAGTGTTACACTGGAATATGTTTGGATCGTGACTTCTGATTTCATTTCTTCAAAAAGGAATTCTATTTTTGTGCATCAAACTACATGGAAACCTGAACCAGAAAAAGACAAATGGATAACATTGGGCAGTTCACACAGAATATTTTTTATTGCACCAAGACAAATCACTAGGGCAGACACAGCCCTCAGAGACGCTCTGGTTATGGCAATCCAACCAGTTCATTATTTTCCATTTCAGTTAAACCATCACTTTATAATATTAGATAATAAAAGATTTTTTTTTTTAATCCACCTCACTATAGGATTTTGGAGTTTTGAAGTCACTTATTTTGACAGTTAGCAATAAATTTAAACTAATCTGTTTTCAGTACGGGGCACAGAATGTTACTTATTCATATCTATTTAATTTTCTTACAGCAGTTTCCATTTCATTAATATGTTCTTGTGATTTTTATTATCTCATTTCAGATGTGTAAGGAATAAGAAAAAAAATAAAAAAAGATTAAGATAATTCTGACTGCTGACACACAGAAGTAAAACTATAGATCCTTTACGTGAAATTAATTTTTTCTGCAGGTAATACAATGAAGTGCAGAAACCTTCAAGTTCAATGACATAATAGCAGCTTAAATGCAGTTACCCAATAAACACAGTGTATAAAGACTTAAAATGCAAGTATATCTTAAAGGTAGGAAGGATAATCAGAATAGTTTACTACCTTCTGAAAAGATCTCATTATTTTGTGAGTCAATGTCTGACTGCAATTTGTATGTGTGCATGCACTATAATCACATTTAACCTTGAGAAAAATCCTGTATCTTTTACATGCTTTCAGCAGGGAGTACTTGCACTAGTAAGTCTGAAAACCAGTTCTGACTTTATACTTCCTGTGATGCCAACAACAAATCATGCAATTATTATTTGTCTGCTTTTAGATTAGTGTTGGTGAATAACTTATTATGCCAGCTATTAGTAGTTATCTTTTTGTTAATATATTTCATCATCATATCTGTAGAGGTCATTGTAATAGAAAGGGCAAATCATATAGAAAATATCTGTAGTCATGAATAAAGAGTTTGAAAATAACACTATTTCTTTTTCACTGTTTCATCCACAATGTTACCTCTCACAGTCTGACCTCAACTGTGTAACAATACCTGATGAGAGCATAAGAATAGCAACAACCACATGTTTCTCCATAATTGCTGTTTGTCAGCCATTTCTTCAGCATTAACAACATTCCAGACAACTCAAGGTCAACTATATCTTATGCTAAGGAAAAACACTCTTCCTATCAAAAGAAATGGGCCAGCCAACCAAATCCATTGCCAGCTTCCAGATGAGTGCTTGATTCTGGCTCAGTTTTGCACCAACAACTAAGGAAAGCAAAGCCACTGAGTAAATTCTGCCAGTATAAAATGGCAATCAAAGCAACTGAAAATATTGCCAATACTGTTTTTCCCTTTATACTCAACTCTGTGTTTTTGCACAGTGTTTTAATTCAGAGAGTTAAGCTACTGCCCTGACATGACCTTCTGTATAGATCTGACCTTAAAAAAGTTCTAGGGGATGCTGATATGAAGACAATTCTCTAACAATTTCTAGTGTATATGAAAAAGTATAAAATCACATATAACCAATTTTCTATCTTCAGTCCTACTGAATTTACCATTGAAACTGATAAGAAATATTAACCTAAAAATAAACTAAATAATATGGTGTTACAGGTTTGATTAAGACCCAGAAGAGGCACACAAGGGTTGAAGAATTTAGCCAAGTATTGTTTTAGAAGAATTGCATGCAAAAGAAACAGAAATACGATGAAATCAATTTAGAGAGAACTTTGCAAGGAAAGTAGCCATATATCACCAATTACAAAAATAATGTATCTTGGGGATGTAAATAGGAATTGCTGTTTACCATTTTTACCAAGTGCTAGATAAACCTGTATGAAAGGAAGTATTCTATAGTTTGATTTCTCTTACACTAAAAGGATGATATTTTATTCATTCTCCATAACTAGACATTTCTAACAAGAAAAAAAATAGTTCTCAATTTTTTGTAGGAAAATTAAAACAAACTCATGAGCTATCAGCTCAGGTTAGAAAGCATAAAAGAATATTGCTTTATTCAAAGATGCAAATTCCATTCTAAAAAAACTTTAGATTCTTTTTCATTAGAAAATTACTTTCAAATTTAATACTGGACTATTCATCCTTTCTGTGGAGTACTAAAGGACAAGATTAATGTATTCCAATCTTTTGATGGAAGATTTTTAAAGAAAGATTTAGAAGGGTCTAATGCCATGAAGCATTTGGCAAGAACATCGGTTGACCTTATGCACCAATTGTTTCATGTCTTTTGGCACTGAAACTGTTTTTTCTTCAGCTCCACAACATGACCCCTGTTTCACTGCCAAAGCAGACCTTGACATTAAGAAAAGAAATCCTGGTGGCAGCAGATTTTAGGGCATCAAAAATGGCAGATTCAACATCATCAGTCTCATGAGAACATTGCAGTATGCTGATGGAATTTCCCCCCAAAAATTGTTCAATATCAACCCACGGTTGCTCATAAAAATTGTGCCATCTACTTTTCTGTTGCAATGCCATTCAGATCGATAAATTCTAAAACTTGCAAAAAGGTATCTAAAGAACTATTGGTAACAAAGATGCATGTCTCAACAGGCAGACATCAACTAATGAAGCTTGACACCATGCTAAACACACTATTATAAGTAACCTATGAAGCTTTACAGAGATTAAGTGATAAGAGCTACAAGCTCTGCTCAGTCCAAGTTCTAGGTTTAGAATTATGATGTGCATTAACCAAATTTGCTTGGACTCCATACAACAGGGTTTAAGTCTTGTCATTATAATAATTCAGTGTATAATTAAATGCCAGATTAACTCTTAGCTCAGTCTGTTCCATGTATTTAAAAAAAAATGCAAAGGACATTCTGATGACAGAAAATCTAGGTGTAAAGGTATCATTATAATTAAATCATGTAGCACAATAAATGTGTAAAATATAAAATATGTTTGTTGAACCTACCTGTTGTTTCAGTTACTGTAAAGTGACAGTCTACCAACAGAATCCCAATGTTTAGAGCTATTTGACTGACCATGTAATCACTGAAGGTCTCAGTGTAATGTGTAAGTGAATACATAACACAGACTAGGAAGAATCAAAAAGATGACAACAAAAACCAAAGAGAAAAAAGATTTAGAGACAACAAAGACTACAACAACATTACCTCTAAAATTTTTTGCTTGTATTAAATTTAATGATTTGAAGTTTTGTATATCTACAGAGTACTCAGGGAAATATATGCCTATAACTCTACGTATTTTGATTGTATCTCACTTTCCTGACACTCTTCTGTTTGAGTTTCAAGCTCACTGCGAACACATGCTTAATTTTAATGTGTGTGTAGCTCCAATGAAGTCACAATGAGGTGTTTGGTATATGGGTGTCTTTAGTATTATACATAGTGTATGGGTATATGGGTGTCTTTAGTATGTAGCCTCTCTAAAAGAATCATCATTTCACATCTTTATATAAACATCTAGAGTAAAGTAGTGATTTAGTGTGGGACATTGAGGCAATTACAAGCTTAATTCAATAGTTTAACAAACTAAACAAAACTAAACAAGGGTAGTATGTTTACATTGTATCATACTGTTAATCAGGGATAAAAATATAATACCTTCTCTAAAGGACAATTATTAGGTTTTTAAAACACTTTCTAAAGCAGAAAAAATATTATCCAAGACATTTGTTTGTTAGATTTCTGTTGAAATTACATTAGAAAATTCCCTCAGAAACTCTTAATGTAATGCAGCTATTCCCGAATAAGAGGAGGTACTTGTTCAGCAGGGTGCTGGTACTGTGAAGGGAATACAGATTTCTCTACATTATCTTTTCCAGCGTTCTTTAGAAGCACATAATACAACTACCTGGCAGCATACATACTCTATTCAATATTTTGAATGGGAAGAAGAGAAAAGTTATGCAACTCCAAAAGTGTGATCAAGTCATGTGATGTGGGGGGGTGTATTGCACTGGTAAGTGATAATAAGTCCTTTTTCCTAAAATTTCCTTTTGAATTTGTTAAGCACAGTAAGGATGTTTCAGAATTCTTCCCTTGTCTGCCCCTTCACAATTACAGCAATAATCACAGCACACCTTAAAGTATAGAATTAGATGTTTTGTCTTCAAATGTTTTGCCTTCAAATGTTTTGCCTTTACAGATTTATTCTACAGCTAGGCTGAGGCCATATGAGAAATATGTAAATCATCACTAAAAACATCTTGGTGCTCTTATTGTCTTCTATGTCAGCTGAGCACCAACAAAGAAGTCAACAATGAATTAAGTACTCACGCTTTTATTCATGACTGCAAGCTACGCTGACTTACAGCAATGATTAAATAATCTTGATTTTATGGAAAATATGCACTGGAACTAAACTGCACACTTAATTTTTTCTGAAATAAATCTGACCAGAAGTATGAAGAAGACTTATTGCTTCTACAGGAGTCTTTTCAAAGTGGATGTGAAGAACATAATTCTCCAGTCAGCAATGCTTAGCTAAGACAGTAAGTAAAGAACGAACACACCTTGGAATGCATTGCATCAAACTTTTGGTATGCATGGCACTGGAGCTTTTCCTCTGCTTATTTCCTCCAAAGGAAACCATTAGAAGAAATTTCTTCCATAAGCTAAGACAGCATTACTTCACTGGAAAACACAAGTTACAATGCTCTTTATTGCCAGTGTTTGTTACCCAAGATTATTAGGAATATATGATCAGAAATAGTGAGTTTAATGTAATATGTATTAACTTTAGCTGAATTTACAGGATCACAGAATGTCTGAGGTTGAAACGGGCTTCTGGAGGTCATCCGGTCCACCCCCCCAGCTTATGCAGGGCCATCTATTCTTCTACTGCAGTCATGCAACCATCCTGTATCTCAATGATCCCAACAAGATAATATCCCTGCAACTGCATATAAATCTCTAATTTTCCTCATATTTATTCTCCACACTAGTGTACAGACCATCAAAGAGACGTGCCAGCATGCTGATTTCTCAGAAAGAGTCTGGGTTGTTGGTTTTTTTCCATAATGCCACTTTTCCTAAGGCTCTTCCTTGTTTACACACAAATGCTTGAAATGCCCCCACTTTAGCCTTTTTTTGTTAATTTTGTGCTCCCTTTCATTCACATCACCCCAAGTTTTTTTGCTGTTAACCCTGACCATCACTCTCTCACAGGGCTGGTGGTAACTCTTGTGCTTGTTGACATGGGTATTTGAAAGCCCTAATCAGGTCAGACATTCTGCTGGCAAAGACACCATTGGCCTGCTTATGGGGGTGGATTCCAATCTCTTCTAAGTAGGTGTTGATCCTCACCTACTCAAACAGGGTCCCTTGGTCATAGAAACCCAATCTCAGTTGCCACCAGCAGCTCTATAACCAAACCCTGATGTGCAGTATCCTTGCAGCTCGCCCTTTCCTTGCAAGATTGAGAACAAGAGCTGGGCCCCCACATCCTCCAGAGCTCTGCAGTCAGTTTTGATACTCTCCAGGTTGCCACCAGCAGTATCACTGGTAACCATACGGAAGAACAAAAGCCACAGGTCTTGACAAGCTTTGGCAACACAGTCGCGGATCCAGAACTCAGGCAAGCAGAAAATTTCTCTAGGCGACAGGTTGGGTTGGCAAACAGTTGTCTCCAGCCCCCACTGCATGGAGGTTCCTACTGCTACCACTCCCCATTTCCTCCTATCAACCTTGCATATCTCAGGGTCAGCTGGCCCAGAAGCGTTGCTGGAAAGCACACCTGGATCCCCCTCAGCTTTGAAGAAACTCTTTCTACTCCTGCCAAAGCCTGTTTTCTGTTGCTGGGTATCCAGTGTGCAACCGCATTGTTAATGCCAGAACCAACAGTTCCAACAGTTCCAGATACTCATTAGTTAATCTCCTATAGAAGTACAAACCCCTGCATTTTTCTTTCAGAGAAACTACATCACAGATTATGCACATGGAATAGATTTAATTTTTGAACATTATTGATTAAGAGGGTGTTAAAAGGACACTTCCTGTATTATATTGATACTCTGAGTTACATGATTTATTATTTCTATGAAAGGGCTTTGGTTACCAGACAAGCATTTATTATGAGGGTGTAAAAATAACTGAAATAAACAAAATACTTTATTCAATATTGCAAACTTAGTTTTGTGTAGTGGGTCTTCCAAAGAATTAATGTTTGATATATGAGTCAATTAGACAAAAAGAACCATTCAATTTACTTTATAACAAATACATTTTATTCAAAATGCCCTTGAAAGCAACTATACACATCCTGAGTGTATAGTGTTCCTTCCTATGTACTCTCTAATCCTTGCCAATGAAATTAGTCTTTATTGATTTCCTAGCTCACTAACAAAAATGTCAAAAGAGAAGAGATAAATGAAAATAGTACTGACCTCAGTTCCTCAGTTTTGTACTTTTTGTTCCTCTTTACATATATGACAACTTTATTCATAAAGTCACTTTTTGTGCCTTTTTTTTTTTTTTCAGATGTTCCAGTCTGTCTAACAAAGTATTTAAGAATGTCAGGGCCTCACTGGAGTTTTTAAGTACTACCTGGTGAGGCTTACCTTTTGTTGGTTTAATGCATTTTAATACTGCACAGACCAGTGTGGAAATATCCTGCAAATTTTAAGTTCATCTCCATCGCATGTAATCTGGACCCAGGTCACTTGGCACAATTGAACCCTATTATATTCCCATGGGCTCACTCCTCCTCACACCCCCTGGGTGGCATCCCATCCTTCAGACATGTCAGCAGTACCACACAGCTTGGTGTCAACTGCAGACTTGCTGAGGATGTACTCAATTCCATTGTCTGTATCACTGATGGAGACATTTAATAGCACTGGCCCCAGTACAGACCCCTGAGGGACACCAGTAGTCACCAACATCCATCAGGACGTGGAGTCATTGACAACCTTGCATTACTCTTGCATTTTGTCATGTCCCAGTGCTGGGACTCAAACTTTCATTTGCTGCCAACTCTTTTTAATTGCACAGTCGAAGGGACAAAACCCCAAAAAATCCCCAACCAAAAGTAAAACAAACTCCACTTCATTCTTATTTTCCTTAAGTTCTTCTAAGAAAATCTGTCACTTTCTTCAGTTGCACTGTTTTGTTTGCTCACAAATCTGTGAATTTTAGAGATAAAATATTCAAGAGAGTTTATAAGATCTTTCAATATAGCCTCTCCAGAACACTCCACATGTTTTGTAACTTTTTAGCAATTATAGATGGGGTCTGGCTTGGTTTTTTTTTTAATTAAGAGTGATCCACTGATCAAGAAACTCATGAGATTACTTTAGATTTTACTTGTAGGTCATACAGCTATTAATTAGATAAGACGAAGTATCTTGTAAAATATACTTGAATTACTTCATTTTTTTTTTAGAATTATTAATTTGTGCAAAATTAGCTTAGAATGCCCATGTTTGATAATGTAGAAAGATGTGCAGATAACAATAGAAAAAATATGTGCGGTTATACTATGAATCTTAATCCTGTCTTTCAAAATTCTTATAATTTGTTCACCTAAACATACAAAAAAAGGTAAAAATGAGCAATTCAATGACTGAACATAAGTGAAAAAAGTCTTAATTACTTATCTATTGTGTAATTAGGATGACATTGAAGGGGATCAGAGCTCTCTAGAGAACAATAATGTAGCTAACTATACACAAACACATACACATATCTACAAATATGTACACTTACCCTATACTTCTGCATATACATATATTTGGTAAAAATTAGGTCCTGCTACTTTTCCACAAGACCATAGCAATAAGTATAGGTCAGCCAGGGAACTGCTAGAACAACTTTCAAGTTGCTCTTTAAATTGTTTCTCCTTCATGCACTACCTTTTTGGCAACACTATCAAATACAGAAACTTTGTACTTAAAGTACTTACCTAAATTCACAGAAAAATAGCTAAGCACCTTCAAGAAGAAGCCCCAGGAACTTCTAAATCCAGTCTCAAGTCTGTTCCAGTTGTTATGGTATTAAGACAACTTAGAATTTAGTAAGCTATGCTTTATAGAACCACAGACTCGCAGGATGGGTGAGGTTGGAAGTACCACAGTGGGTCATCTGCTCCAGCCTGCCTGCCCAAGCAGAGTCATCCTAGAGCACATGGCACAGCATTTTGCCCAGATGGTTCTTGAATATCTCCAGTCAAGGAGACTCCACAACCTCTCTGAGCAACCTGTTCCAGTGCTCAGTCACCTGCACAGTAGAGAAGTTCTTCCTCATATTCAGATGGAATTCCCTGTGCATCAGTTTCTGCCCCTTGGTTGGTTGTCCACCAGCCAGCAAGCTCTTCTCTGCAGAGCTGCTTTCCAGCAGGTCAGCCCCCAGCCTGTGCTGGTGCTGGGGTTATTCTTCCCCAGGCGCAGGACTCTGCATTACTTTTCTACAGATTACCTTGTCTGGATTTGCAGAACCATGTCACACATATGTGCTATTGAGATTCAAGAATGAAATCTCAAACTGGATTTGAATATCTCCTCTTAGTACACAATTTGTTTACTTTTTTTTTCTCCATGGTGTTCCTTTTGATTAAAAAAAATACAGACTTTGACAGACTAAAGTTGGTTATTTATTTCTAAGTGTTGAAGCATTTGAAACAGGTAACATCGCAATACACATTAAAAGATTTATTTATTTTACTTTCCAGTATATTTGATTTTCAAGCCCACCACAAGAAGCTAGGATGGAAGAGCTAGAAAAAAAGGCACTTGAAGATCAAAAAGAATAACTGTGGCAACCTTAAGATTTCTTAAGTTATACGATCAAAATTTTTTTCTAAAAAATAACTGGAAGAGTTTAAAGGCATAAGATGGAAATATCAGAAAGCTTAGATTTCAATACGTAAAACAGAATCTCCATGACACTCAATTTTTAAAAAGCGGTGAGAAAGCAGTAAGTCCACTCAATAATTTCCAAAAATAAAACCAGTATCAGTCACTTTCATTGATAAAAGTGGTAAGAAGCTTCAGTCACACAACTGACACAATCAGAAAAAAGATATTGCAAGAAAAGTCAGAGAAATTTATAAATATGTAAGAGTGCTTTTTTTCTTGGAAAATTAATTGCAACATATAGCATATAAAATACTCCCCCAAAATACACTGTAAATGCCTGTGATACTGTAAAAGGAATATTTCTTTCAGTTTTCTTTAGGTGAAGAATCCTAGAAAATTTTAAGAATCTGGAATATGAACAGGTCTTGCATGTAGAGTTTTATTACTCTATAAAATCTGCGCATGCATGCATCAGTGAATCCAATTTAAATAAACACATTTTTCTGCCTATTTTTCCAGGGCTACATTGTAGGTAATGCCTGCATATTTACCTGAATAATTACAATACCCCCTAACTCTGAACCATTAACCACAATGTAAAACATAGCAATAGAAAATAATGCTCAACACAAAATCTTTGGATCTGCTAACATGTATTTCTCTGTGTGTGGAGTCTCATTCTCTTTGATGGATCATGACTGGTATGCGAATTTCCATTCTAGACGACTGCTAAATTTCTCGACAAGGTTATCAGATTGGGGCATTTAAATTCAGCCAAAGCAGCAGATGTTTTGTGTTAGTTCAGTGGCTATTCATGAGCACATATAACAGGTACCAGAGGAGTTGTTATCGAAGATGATTCTATTAAAGTACTACTACCAACTGTCAACTTTTTACTATTTATCACTTCATGTTTGCAGATATATTCCAATATTTTTTCTTTTCCTAGATTAAGAAAATTCATGACACAGAGAAAACATAAAGTGACATAATTTTAGCTAAAATTTCAAAAGATTTTTATAGCAACAAGAAAGAAATCTGACTTTTTTAAAAGCTCAGAAAATGTCTACCTGGCAATAATTGATGATTTTTTTTTTTGCTATTCATTATGAAATAATTGAGGAAAAGGAATGGATTATTTGGGGCTAGGAAAGTGAATAATCCATTGCAAAATAATAAAATAATCACTTGAAAAAAGAAAACAGTGAATACTGTAGACCACAAAATAATAGAGATAAGAAGAGCAGAGGACAGTAAGGAAATAGGAATGCGGGGCATATGGTTCAGTTTTCTAGGGTAAGAGTAGAAAGAAACATCAGTAATAGCTTCCCATCAGAAGCTCTTACTCCTAAAAGCCTGGCACCTGACCTGATTCTTCAGGATATGGATCAGGTTTCTATGAATAAGAAATAATGAGTATATTTAAATTAGTTTAAATGAAAGAAACACCATATCTTTACTAAGACACCAAGCTTGGCAGCATTTTTTGTAGACTCAGAGAGAACAAAAAGCTCCTTGAACCAAAGACTATTGTTCCTTTTTACATGGTTTCCTGAAAAATATGAGCTGCTTTGCTCAGCTCCTCTTGATCACTTCCAGTAACCAATTCCATCTAAGTCCAATACATGGGAAAAGGTCTCAAAGATTTAACATTCCTACAAACTTTGTGAAAGCAGATAGCTGTACTGGGTGTCTGTTAGCTACAAGAAAAAGAAAATGCAACATGAATGCAACTTTTACTTAGTAGTGTAAACCCCACTTCTCAGTAAAGGTCCCCTTTTCAATGGATTCTCTCTTGTTTAATACAGGGTAAGTTTATATTGCAGCCTGAGTATTACTCAATTAAAATATCAACTCACAAATCCAAACTCATAGGCAATATGGATTACTTTAGTCTTACAGGACTATTTCTTAAACCAAAACTCTCTAATTCAAAGCACAAAACCAACCAATATGCTGCTCATTCTACACTCTCCATCTCTTTGGCATGCAGCCCACCACTCTTTCTTCTTCTCCCTTGCACTAAGAATCTGGCATTGCTGCCTGCAGTGTGGCTCAGCACCCACTGGCTCCCCCATCATCCCTCTCAGACTATTGAACAACCTGGTAGTTAAAACGTGCTACATGAAAACACAGATGTGATCACACTTAGGGATTTCTGCAGATCTTAGTGCTGCCCATCTGCACTGAAAGCGTAGCAAGTACCTCTCCCAAAACATATCAGACACCTCCAAAGATGAAGGCAGCATTTCAGTGCCACCCTTTTTATCACTAGATTTTAGCAGACATTTAAGAGAAGCAAGAGTGCAGTGGTCGCACCAGGTAGCTAAATGCAAGGATCTACATTTAAGGGGAAATTAAGATCATAGTAACATATATGTGCTGAGTTTAAGGGATGTGCTGGTTTAGGCAACTGTAAGAGCACTGATTTCCATTGATTGCCATTTTCTAGAATTTATGCACCAAACTTCCACAAATTTCATTTTAATAACCAAGACAGGCAATCTGGTTCTCACTGTTCTTGATCATCAGGAATTGTGCACATAAAAAATGTCCAAAAATGGCATGGAATTGAAGTATCTTTAATATCTTCTACTTTTTCTAACATTCTGCCAAAAAATGCTGCAAATAACTAGCGAAATGTGCAATGTGTAAGGAAATGTGCATTTTGCTACTATGCCACACTGTTTTCTTTGCAATAGGAAGCTCATCTATTCTTTGGATCAGATTTTAGTATAACAGTTGCTTTAAGAACATTTGAATGGGATCAGATCAAAAGTCCAACTGGCTCAGTATCCAATATAGGTTGAAAGCAGCAGTCGGAGAATACTGTTAGTAACAAGACATAGATGGTATCACTTCTGTTATTACTGTAACTTAACCATGCAGAATTTAAATGGGAAAAAATCTCCTATCAGACTGTTGCATGATACTGATCCTCCCACAACAAATTTCCTTGGCTTTATTAACAATCTTTACAGTTGAGCTGGAATGAGACAAAGTTCATAAACAGTGTTAACACTGGTAAAATAGAATACAGCTTTGTCTTGTCAACTAATAATATTTTGAGAAGCACTAACATTTTGAACCTCAAGTTTCAAAAATCTACTATTCAAAATGAATATGGAGAGAGATTGCAATTTGTATTTGCAACCGTGTATACTGGGAAGACATCCCAAATATTCTTTCAGATCAAGGTATGTCCTGAAGCAGAAGTAGACAGCAGTATTGCATCGCCACAAAGCTGTGCTCAATTTAGCTGCTGTATTAAGATGTACAATACAGCAACTCGGAAAAAACAATATGCTAGTTCAGTGATATTATTTTTGAGATCCTAGCCAGTGTACTTGCACTTTAAATATAACACAGCTGGCTTGATTGACCCTCGGTTTAGGGCCAGGAAAAATCTTGTGGGTTAATTATCCTACTGTTTATTTATAATGGATAGGTGGCTTTTGTGTAGCTGTGATTATCTCATATATCTAGCTGATTCCCTGCTAATAATTGCTCGCTCTAAGAAGTATTAAGGTACAGTATTGATTTCAAAAAGATTAAACCACTGTGCTAATATAGAAGAGATTATTCAATTAGTAATGATGACTGGCAACATTTATATAAAAATGCTCCCTCCTCTACAGTGAATACCTAAACTATAACTTAGCTAAATACATAAAATCAAAATCAAAATACTGAAAAGCAGTCAAAAATGTGAATGCTAAAATTTCAGGAACAAGAAACAGTTTACACAAAATAAAGTTTCAGAAAACCTGATCTTGAAGTATCTCAAACTGCTGTTACTAAATAACCAGCTTTTATTTTTTAAAAACTCTAAAATAAATCTATTTTGAATTAAATTGCTGGATTTTCCTTGTAAATTCTCCAACACATTCTGTTCCATAAACCTGGCAAGTTTTTGTTGTCCAGCTGCTTTATTGAGCAGTACAAAGGTGTTCTCTATTGGTAAATACCCAAAAAGTTGAATGACAGTCAAACCATGACATTCATTCTCTTTTTCAAGTTTCTCGGTGAGTTTCCTGTTGGCTTTCATTTTAATTGTCTCTGCATGACTTATGATATCATACCTTCCATTAAAAAATTAAAATTCAGCTTAAATAGGCTCTAGATGAGGTCAAAACTATTTTCATCATTTCAACCAACAATATTGTCTGCGGTGTTCATTATGCCAAACAAACAACAAAAAATCTATTTCCTTTTATTAGTGTAGGAAGAATTTCTTCTCAAATATCTGTCTATTCAAATGTCTGCCTCAGTGAGCAGCTGTCCATCACACTGAAATAAAACTGTAAATTTTCACCACTATTGCAAATGATCAATTCTTAGGGTTTGTTTGGTTTTTTTAACTAAGAACCATATTTGTTCAGGACAAGGGATTATGCAGGAATTGCAGGAACTTTTCCCATCAAAGTGCAAGAGTCAGCTGTATGTGCTCAGAGTGGTGAGGGCTGCTTATAATTCATCCCCTGGTGAAACACAAATACCATTCATTCAATGCACCTCTGAAAACCCGGGTTTTTTTTCCCAAAGACATAGTGATAAGAGAGGTCCATTGACTCAGCTCTTCCTCTAAGATGGGCTTTCACAATCTCCTGGAATGTTCAGCTTGAATTTGTACTCAGTGTTGAAGTGGGAGAGGTTATTTTTCTAATTTAGTCCACAAAGGATAGCCATATACTGAAAACCACATCAGTCTGAGCAGGGGATAAATTACAATATCTTTGGAGTATTGTTTTACTGGATAAGGTTGACTAAAAGCATCTAGCTCTAAATGTAATTACAGCACAATTTTACAGCTTTTACCAACCTACTTGAAATTATTAGGTCTAATCTGTTATATGACACCATTGCATAATTTTCATTTTTCAAATAGAGTGGCTTCCTTATTTTGGTAAGTATTGTTAAATCTATTAAAATATGCAACATGCAGTTAGGTATGATTCATTACTTATGTCCAGTAGTTAATTTGAGGCGCATTTTCCAATACAGTTTTCATGATAATGTATTTTCATTTCTCTAGTTTTAGCTTGCTGTGAGACAGCTGTCAATTTATTCTCATTGCTCTCTACTTTCATTGCTCCAAGCTTAAACTGCACATGTCAGACTGACAACAGGGAAAGTTTAATCCACTTCTAAGTCTTGCAAGCATACCTGGAAAATTACAACAGAAAATTCTCATCAGGAAACCTGAGAAGTCTCTAAAAAATACATATAATTCCTTTAGCTTCTGTGTGTGTGTTTACTAAAAATAGTGGAGACAGAATAAAATTTAAGAGATTTTACAAAGAGGAAAACTACTTCAGACAGACAAACTTCCTCTTCTCTCTTGCCAGAAAGAAATTTCCCTCTGGAGATTTCAAATCTAGTCATCAAACATCATCCTCAGCCTTCTATCTAGTATAACCTTTCTCTGACAAAAGGATAATACAACTTCTATTCACATCCTACCATGGACATCTGGAAATAGGATCATCACAATAGCATTATTTGCAGTTATTATACAGACTGAGGCCTTCGAAGGTTAGATACCAGATAGAGGAACAAAACTCTTCTGGTTTTTATCCATGACTGACAGACACTGCAGAATAGTTCCTTTGTACAGTCATGTTAAAGTTTGTTATTATGAACTCTTCAGCGAGAATGCCTGTTTCAGCTGTATTTATTTAAGTTGTTATTGTCAAAACAAAGATTACATCATTTTACACCCATGTTTTACAAATTAGGTAGTCAGGACATCTGCAAAATCAAGGGTAAGCTTGATTTACTTTGGCAAATGCTTTGATATGAACTGATAAAAACAGTATCTGTATACAGTGTTCTTAATGTACTGGCTAACAGCTCATATTTGGACAACCTGTACTGATTTCTAGCTACATTTTTTAAAGCATTTGTTTTTACTGGTTCCTGTTATGTTTCAGAATGCCTTTAAAGAGAAAGGTCATCCTTTCTTCACTAATCCCTTTTTCAGAGGGACAAAAAACCCAAACAACACAAACTCCACTAACTTAACAGGAAACAGTTTCATAAATACATTTTCAGAATAGGTAGCTAAAAATAGATTTATGACACAGTTCAGACAGCCTTATCCCACACACTGAAGTAAGTACCATGGTTAATGAAATCTAAATGGGTGAGGGAAAGCTTCAGGGCTATAAGATGGTGTTCCTACCAAGCTCTAAGAAACAGAGCAATGGGAAATCATATTAAAGGCGTGCAAAACATGAACACAAAACCACGACCTGAAATAAATACAAAAGCAAAATAAAACTAAAGAACACAATTTGAATTTGAAGACTTCAATGCAGAGCGCCTTCTAATAATTAGTATTTTGACAAATTTCTCTTGCAAATCTTGAAATAGAGTTATAAAAAGATGTTTTATGTAAAAGATGCTTTACAGGCAGCTTATTAAACGATCCCTTCTGCAAAGTGCTTATCATTTAAAAAATCAGCTCTTTCCCCACCTCCTTTCAAGAATCTCACTACACAGATGCCCATCAGAACTCCTTTACAATGACCATTAGAAACACTGGTTAATCTCCATACTTGTTCATACCAATCTGTTTTTATACATTTGCTCAAGTCCTAGAGTGTCTAGAAGCCTCCCATTGTCTTTAAACAATCCTAAGATGCCACTGGTGTGCTTTAATAACATACTAAGAGACAAAACCTGCATGAAAATTCATACTGTCCAAAGAGATTTGAACTTTAGATTCTGTGAAAGGTAGGAAGATTTCCTTTTCTATTACACAGCTCAGGAATGGAGATGCAAGAATGAAGTGAGTTCCTGAAATCATGCAGATGAACTATGTAGAATGAGAAACTGAATATGAGCCATCACCTTTGAATCATTTTTGCTAATTATATCTCTGTTTCCTAAGCTGATAAAGGAGGACCTGAGATATGCAGAGCACTTTCTTCCTTCCACTATATAAATATTATTGTAATCATCAGAGGGGAAAAAAATCAGCGTATTTTTAAATACAAAATCCTTGAAGTTATGCTAAGTATCCCACAGTCATGTGAATTTTTTTTGTCAGGTTACATTGAGGTAAAGAACACAAAGCACTGAGAAAAGGAAAAGGGAATATTTTTGAGATTGCACAAGAATGGACAAAATAGTGTGGTGTTGGAAACCACAGCTGAAGCTTATTGGAGATCCACTTTCTTCAATGATTTCTGTAATTCTCAAATTACACTGGTCAAAGCTAGCTATTTTGCTTTTTATACACATCTTTGAAAATATGGTTTACACTGAGTGCCTTTGTATGATACCCACATTCACATCCACACAAAACATTGATCTGCTTTCTAAACTTACAGCCTCTGGACAAGTCAGGAGAAAGAGTTTTGCTGACTAGCAAAGTGGGAGCCCAGCTTTTTGTCCCAACACTAGACAGTGAGAGGTGGAGACTGATAGTTGGACTCAGAGAACTGCACCATTTTGAAATGAACTGCCTTCATTCAAATACTGTCAACTAAAAATCCATGCAGTGGTGGCAAAGCAAATATTCTGGTTTAAAAAGTTCTTCATCAAAAAGTTTGTGATATGGTTTAGCCAGAGCTTTCTGCTAAGCTTCATATTGGACTGCACAGTTGTGCCTTCCACTTCTCCAAGTACACCTTCATATTTAATATTACCAACACAGTACACCAAAATGCTGATAACTGCACCACAACCACTCTCAGCTAAAGCTATTCCTTCTGGAAAAAAAAACCCAAACCCTTCAGTCTACAGCTGGACTGACACAATCCTTCATCTGGACCAACAGAGTCTGTATTGTCACTGTGTACCACACACCAGAAAGAATTTATGTACTTGAGAGACAAAAAGCTTTCTGAATAATTTCATTGGACCTAGGGTCTCTCTGAGAAAGTATTATATTGGAGAAGCAAAGATAGTAAACAGAGGGCACTGAACAGAAATATTTTGAGGATACATTCTACTCTGCTTGTAGGTGGCCCCTTTATTTCTCAGTATTCTTGTGCCCTAACCTGTCAGCTTCCCAGAGTCCCGATGAAATTCTGTTGCAAAGAAGCTGTTAAAAGATGAAAAGCTTGTGTTACTAGGGATTAGAAGGGTGGCA
The DNA here is from genome assembly GCA_013399945.1 of Ploceus nigricollis. Lineage (NCBI taxonomy): Eukaryota > Metazoa > Chordata > Aves > Passeriformes > Ploceidae > Ploceus > Ploceus nigricollis. Next base: position 774,225 of record VXBC01001887.1, on the reverse strand, counting down.
GTTAAAATTATTAACTTCACACACGTTTTGTATTCCTACTATTAGAAAGAGTCTAAACCTCTTTATTTTGTCCTCTCTAGAAGCACAGAAAAAGCCCTCGTTGTCACCAATGATCTTGCAATCTAAATATTGTAAGAGACAAGAAATGGGATACTTCAAGAAAACAATGAAAAAAAGATAGTGTGATGTGAAGATTGCAAACACATTTAGAAACAAAACAAGAATTTTAAGGAGAGATGCTTTGGGAATAGCAAAAGCCTCATGAGCTTCAAAAAGAGCATGGGGAAAAGCTTAAGAAGAAAGGCAGAAAAATTCGCACACAAGAAATGAAAACTCAGGTTTAATGAGGATATGAAGTAGTTCCTTGGATGACAGTCAGTACAGAAAATATGAATAGATGATAACAAAAAAGAAAAGCCACTTGGAAGCAACGAGATGCTTTTGTACAGTATTAAGTATTCCTACTACTATTTTTTCTGGCCTACTACAGATACAGATAAGAACTGCAAAGTTTTATGGATTTTCATTTTACAGAAGATTGAGTATTTGAACTCATCCAGTATACTATGTTATTTCCAGCTTGACTTTACAAAAAAAAGACCAAACTGGTTTATATTATGAATATTTATCGCTATTCTGTTTTGCATAATATATACATAGGTTTATATATAGGTTGGAATTCTTAATAGTAAGTCAATTATATGGAATTTTACAGACTAGAATGCATATGTTCTACTTCTGAAATATTTCCTAGAAAGCATTAGTGAATATAAATTCATTTGAGATTCCTATCAGATATTCTGACTACTGTCATTCTATTGGCATATATGTTTCAGTGGCGAAACAGATAAATTTGGAATTAAAAATATTATCAATAACCCTCTTTCCATTCTCAGTATATCTTTCCTTTAGCCAACTTTCTTCTTTGTCAATCAAGTTAAAACAATGACTCAAAATGAAGACATCTTGGCATATGTATCTATTATTCCTTCTATAATGTAGTACTCCCACTGGCTTTCATGGGAATTATGCATATGAAAAGACTGCATTATTAGGCTAGATTAAGAGAAGACATTTAGAAATACTTAACTCATCATACCACTTCAGAACATAATATTTATAATGGTACTTAAGCCTGGAGCAATATAAACAAAAGTACAAAATACAGCTCCTGGAAATATATTATGGATGGATTTTTCTTAACTTTTTCAATAAAATTGAACTGAGTTAAAACTATTTTTCTTGCTTTTTGATATATGAACAAATAAAGAAATATGAATCAGATCACTCCAAAAGACTTGCAATATTCCTAAACGAGAGAAGTCACATACCAGTAAGAGGACAGTAAAAGTTAAAAATACAGATATAGGAACTAGATGTCTGTGTAACCATGTAAAGGTCCTCAAAATTTTTCTTGGTATCCCTATGTCTTTTTTAACATATTAAACCTGATCCTCTGGAAGCATAGCCAGTCATCTTTAACTCTTCAGACACATGATTTGCATTTTGAATTCATAAGTATTGTTCTCCTCCCATGCCATGACCACTCAAGGATAGTATGAACTATCTTCCTCTGACCCAGGAAAGATATTGGGCCCTTCCTTTCTCCAAGTTAAAATTGAATGGACCTCCACTTTACTCTAACAGATTTGGGTAGACAACAATTGGCCCTTTCGCAGATGCATAGCTCAGATGTAGAGTCAATCTTCTAGGCTAGTTAGAATGGGATAACTTTCTAAATGTTTCTCTTTTTTTAACCTAAAACATACTGCTGCACAGTTAACCATGGACTGTTATTGTTGATTGCTAGTAACACCCTTGCCACTTTTGTAAAAAGCATTCTCACCTGCCTGTAATAGTACCTCAAATTCAGCTTGTCTAATCTGACTGGAAAAGTTCAGATTCTAACTGCTAACCACCCATCTACTTTATAACACTGGCATTATAAAATTTTGACTCTGCAATAGTACTTCTACAACTTGAAACAATCCTGAGGATTGAACACTTCAGATATTCTTTACAGCTGGATAGGTCACATCTGGACATCACTAATCAGGTCAGTCACAGGTACTTATCTTGTGAGATAAGGACATTGGAAACAATATCCATAAGGACTCCTGCTAGAAGCATAAGTCCTTGAATTATAAACCTGTTCAAACACATGCTGCACCTTTTCCAATTGTACTGTTGATACCCAAGACTGTATCCTGAGTTAACAGATGTCTTTGTACCCACCACGTGCATGTCATTTTGTTAGGGAAACTGGATTTTCTTAAGAAGTGACAACCCCATTTTATGAAGTGAAACTATAGAATTTATATGGCATATGAAATTACATCTAAGTCTAGAACACTACATTTCAAGAAAGTAGAAATAATGAGAGTCCAGACCACAGCAACAAAAATTAAAGAAATACAAGAATAATATTGGGTTTTTTTCCTATAAAGAAGAAAACAAAAACCAGGGATTGTTTAAAAGAACAACACAGTGGAAACCTGACTGAGAATCTCAAATATGTGAGTCTGGGGCAAAAAAGAAAATAAAAATCCCTGTAACTACTAACTAACAAAAGCTAATGGGTTCAAGTAATTTACTTTTAGCAGGTTAAGTTTAAGGTCAGAAAGCACAAAAAACATTCTAATGGGAAGACTAGTGAAATGCTGGAATAGATAACTTACTTAGGTAAGTAATCATAACAAATCTTTAGGCAGACAGGCAAGTGCTCACTTAAAAAGACAACTTTTATTGATCATGGCTTTGGAGGAAGAGGGAGGGGGCAGGTATGACACCTTTAGGGAATAAGTTTCAATTGTATGATTCCATGCTGAAGTGACTGACTAAATGTAGCCGTGCAATGAGTGACCCAGTTGCTGTGGGATCTTGACTTGGAAGGAAAGTCTTTTTTCTGGAAAAGACCAAATCAAGTTCTTCATATATACAATCACTTGGATTCTGATATAATCTATGAATCATCTAGCTCCATTGATCCAATCTGCAGCTTCTTTATTCAACAGTTTAATGATAACGACTTTCAAGGCTGGACTATACACAACAAATATCTGATCCAGCCATAGGATATAGGATTTTGCTTGCTAAGAGGAATTACTTAGCAACATGTCCCGTGGCCTTGAGGCCAGACAACACTAGCAACAGCTGCTAATAACACTGAATTCCAGATGTAGACTCTGCTGAAAAATTTAAAGGAATTAGTTTTATAGTATTTTGCTTTAAAAATCAAGATGTACTCCAAATTCTTATCATCATATCTCTACTTTACTATCAAGTTGGGATCTTTAGTGTTTTGTTTTTAATTTAACCCTAAAACTTTTTACGGGCATATCAACTTAATAATTAGAATCACACTCCTGTATGAAGGCCACAAGTCTTTGGAGAGTTAACACAAAGTAAAGAATCTTCTTTAGTCAATTATTTTGCTTTCAATAAAAATGTCTGATTAAAGGGAGAACACAGGACAAATATACAGCTCCCAGTCTGATTAGCAACTAGGTATGGAAAAACTCTTATTTTCCAGCTTCATTTCAATATTCTTGCGTATTATTCTACAATAAGCAGCATGTAGAAGTAGGAAAGTTACATAGCCATATTTATTCCCTACATTTAAATCACTTGATCTAACACCAGGTAAACGATCCAAGGCAAAAAAGAACAAACCATCTTTTGGATGGTGAGAACTAAACTATTAGAAAATAAAGTTTCTAAAATGTATAAAAGCATGACAGTTGAAACAGCGACAACAGCAATATAGCGAGTATCAGGCGTTCCCAAAGTTTCTACACGTAACAAAGTAGCTCCCATTCAAAACATCGTAATTTGACAAAGTTACGAACGTCAGTGCTTCAAATGAAATCCTTTAAAATACATCTCACCTATACACGATTGCTCTATGACAGTGTGTACATTACTGCCCTTTTCACAACCACTACAAAGAGGCACCAAACGCAGCTCCGCCTCCACCCTCCGATCAGTAAAGTTGCCAAAAACACGGCCCGGAGTGAAAGGAGCCCCGGGTTGCCCCTTCGGGCTGTCCGCGGCGTACTCACCATGGCGGGCTAGTTTGGAAGACTTTCTTCCCCTCCCCCTGCACCTACGCACAATGAGGGAGAATGGAGAGCAGTTTCAGCATTAAATTTGAACTTCCCTGCTTTTGTTAGCATGAGTCACCACCTTAACATTATCTCAGCTGTAGACTTTTATCTGTGAATATCTAAGCCCTGTCTTGTGGAAAACTAATTACTGAGCCACTGAGAGGCTTCATAATGTCCTGCATTTAAGTCCTGAACATCATACATAATGCATAGGAAGCAGTCGCTGCACTCTGATTACAGAACACTGTCATTAAGAGAGCAAATTAAAGATGTGAATAATTCACTGGCTGAGCTTATTGTCAGTGCTGCATTGTGAAATTAGAATTTCTAATAAGTACTGCAATTTTTTTAACCCAATTAACACAGAGAACATCTTGAGTCTGATTAGTACAATAAAAATTATTACCTTATTCTTTTGCTTCACAACAGCCAAATTAAATACTGTACTTAATTATGCAGCATTCATCGCTTCTGTGCTAGAAATAATAATAATAAAAAATTCTCACTATCGCTTTAATAAGACTTCCAATATTTAGAGAGCAACTGAAAAATAGAGCATATGAATCTCCTGCACAATTTCTTATCACAAAGTTACTGGCTTTTTTTTTTTACAGACTTTGAAAATAGGGTTTAATATCAGCAGCCAACCATGATGTCACTGCTGAAGTCTTCTCTGAAAACAAAAAGGTATTAAAAAAACCCCACAAAACGACCCTTCTGAACAAGCTCTGAATATATATTATGAATTAACTTTCTCTGGGTTGATGTGAAGGCAGAGAAAAAAAAGCATTACCACTCACTGCCTTGAAATTGAATACACAAATATACAAACATAGAAACATGTATATACACACACGCACACACTCACTCATATATATACATAGGTTGTTTCAGAAGAGATGCTTAGGAAATATACTAGGAAAAAAACCGAGCTGGATCAGCTCTCTTACCTCAGTTCCCTCTTGGCACGGGATAGATAACATCCTTTCATCCCAGAAAGGAGAAAAGTCCAATTCAACATCCAGCGTGTTGATTTTTCCCCACACGATGCCTGCTGCCATGTTAAATAAAGAAAATGATCACTGAGGATGCAGCTTTTGTCTCCAAATATTTGAATACTGCCTTTTAGTGACAAGAACCCCAGGAACCTTCGCACATCTGGCAGCAGACACCACTGGCTGCAGCTGCTGCAATGGGATTTTTCCTCAACCCTATTTCATTTCCAGCTCCTTTTTCTTCCCCATCCTGAGGAAGTTTAATCACCAAGCATGGCTGGGGAAGAAAAAAAGAAGAAGAAAAAAAAAAAGGTGGCATTGCAATCACAAGCTTTCTTGGTTTTGTCCTAGAGACAGGGACTGCAGCAACCACCTTGCATCTTTGTCTAGTTATTTTAGCATGTGCGTGCAAGAGGGGAGGAAAAAAAAAGACTGAAAATTATTCAGGCATAATGCAATAGACATAAAGAGACAAAAAGACAAGGAGAGAAAGAGAGAGGAAGAGAAAAAGGGAGAGTGAGGGAGGGAGAGGAAACAGAAAGACTAAGAGAGGGAGAGGGGGCTGTCAGTGCAGATAAATCTGCATATGGAAATCAGGGTTATCCTGGGTACAGTTTTATTTAACCATGATGTACTGTTTTTTTAATTAGACAGGAATTTAAAGAAGGAAATGAGAGATTCTTACAGACACAGGAGCAAACGAAGCATTTTAAATCACAGCAAAGCTTTCAGAGCAAGCTGTAGCAGCAACAGCAAAACTTTTTATAGCAACTTTCTTACTAGAAGGAAGTTTCGTGCATTGCTGCTATTTTGCACCCAAAATCCAGGCAAAACTGGAAAAGCATTCATTTTGAAACAAAATCAAACCACGGAAATCCAAAATAATACAACATCTTTTTTAAAAAAGACCCAGAAGCCTCTAGGTGCACAGCATGCACCTTAAGCTAAGATATGCCAGGCACAGGTTTTAGGACTTTTGCCCTGGCCCCCATTCTGTGGTGGCTGTGACACCCAATGGAGATGCTGCAGTAAAAGATAGGAGTGATATCTAGCTTGAATTTCAAATGCACTGAACACCACTTCCCAAGCTTGATGAGAATTGTGTGTGTTTGGGGATACGAGCATTACCTTAGACATAGGAGGGTTGGATCTGGATATGTAAGACATCAGAAAAGACCAGGAGAACCTCATGCCCATCTCTGTGAGGGAACATGGGAATGAGTGAACTGAGAAAGCTGAGAAGAAGGGAAATGAGGTTCAGGTAAAGTCTAGACAAGAAAGACACCAGAGAAAGGTAGGGGACAGGGACAGGCAGCACAAGGGAACTTACTGGAAGATGGGCCAAGACTATTTATAACAGCATGTAGGGACAGGAAAAGGGGGAATGGGCTCAATTTAAAAGAGAGCAGGTTGAGATTAGGTGTTAGGAAAAAAATCTTTACTGTAAGGGTGGTTTGGCACTGGAAGAGGTTGAACAGCGACGTTGTGGATGCCCCATCCCTGGAGGGGTTCTAGCCCAGACTGGATGAGGCTCCGAACACCCTGGGGTAGTTGAAGTCACTAGAGGAGGGTTGGAAGTGGATGATCTTTAAGGTACCTTCCAACCCAAGTCATTCTGTGATTCCATGATTCTGTGAGCACAACGGAGGCAGCTGAACAGCAGTGGCAAGACGGTGGCGTTCATGTGCGAGGTGGCCAGAAACCACTTGCGGTGGCTGGCCCGCCAAGGGACACCCAGCTAAGCAGGGAAACCGGGTGGCCTGTAAATCCTGGGAGGAGCGGCGGGCGGCGCTTCGCCCTGGGATGGGCGGGGCGGGGCGGGACTGGGAGAGGAAGGGG